>WMED01000127.1:29819-44006 GCA_019650415.1 Pipa parva
ATATATATATATATATATACAAACTATATATATATATATATATATATATATACTGTGTATATATATATATATATATGTATATACATGCAAACTAATTTCCTACATGTTAGATGTTCATATACAAATCAAAGATTAAGCAAAATAACATTGTGAAATGTATTTTGTTTTTAAAAAATATCAACAAAATGAACATAACTATGCATGGAAATATTTACAAGATTAAAAAACAAAAATCATTAACCACAGCAATCAAGTCTTTTTATTGTGAAGCTAATGAACTCATCCATCTAAACTGGGTCCCCTTTCTTAGCGGAATGGACTGTAAGAATAATGCATTATTACAGAACTATATTGTGCCAGCTGTTGATCCTGGGGAAACCATGAAACAAAACCCAGAAAGTAGAATGTGATACAAAGGTAACACATTAATGCCAATTTTTGTAATTATAGTGATTAAAACAGCTCTGTGAGAAAGCACTGTGTTAATTAGTGCAGAGAGAGAAGGTCATTGTTTGCTGAACTGTTGCATATTTAAATAAAAAAAACACAAAATCAACATTTTTTATTAACCTTGAAATAAAAAAAAAGTGTATTTATTGCACTTGCTATCTAGTTCTTTTATCTAAAGAGGGCCTGGCATTTTAAAATCACCATCGTTTATTATTCAGGATTTCAACAAATCTCTTGCACGCAGGATAGAATTTGCAGATTTATTTAAAGGAACATCAAAGCAATTAACATGCACAAAATGCATTTTAAGATAAACTGTGCATGGCTTGCATACTACATTTTTTTCTCATACCATGTATTTTGTCATAACCTTATTGAGACTTCCATTTTAAAATGCTTGATGGCCTTACTTGATAAAACTCTGCAGTATACTTGCAGATGATTGGACAAGTATAAAATACATATTTAAAGTGAACCTGTCAGATCCACTTAACAGATTTTTTTTTTTTTTTTTTTAGGAAGCAGGGAGTTAAAATGCTAAAAGCATTCTGCTAAGACTGTAGTAAAAGAAGCAATCTCCTTGCTTCTTTTCTGCTCCGTTTCTGTGTTTCCCTGCATACCATTGATGAGGATCCTGAGGACTTACTACATTGGAGTGACCTAAAGGGGTTTCATATGCTGTTTATTAAACATCATCTGGTGAATGCAATATCACAGGGGGGTGTCAACACTCCCTAGCATAATACCAGCACCTGAGTCTGCTTAAAGCTTAAGCACGTATAGGAGATAAAAGCACTTCATTGCACCATCTCCCAACTCCAAATACCTCAAATCCATGACATCACTATAGTGATTCTATTAATTAATGGAATAGATCACTTATACTGCACATCACCATCACCTAACAGTATCACACTAGGGGCATTTTTTTGCCCTTTCTCCTGTTTTCATTTCATGCCACAGATCCATCCGCCACATGGGACTTTTTTTGCATTGCTTTCATTGAGGCATAGAGGCAGGTGACCTCAGTGGTTCTAGCGCTGGACCATAAGGATAACTGAACTTTAATCAAGAACATTACCTCCGTATAGGCGCTACACATTAGCATCTAACAAATTGTATTTCGATACTTCTTTGTTTTAGTGCACATACCTGTTTTTTCTGCTCCAATGCCTGACTTGAATCTCAAGTCAGGTTGGGTAGGGCTTAAAAAATGACTTACTTTAAAGTTCCTCCAATCAGATCCCTTAAATCACGACCTACCAGGCATCTTATTGGAGGTGCTATAAAGTCAATCGTCATTTATGTCCACCCAACGTGACTTGAGATTCAAGTCTGGCATCAGAGCAATTCTTTTACTACAGTCTTAGAAGAATGCTTTTAGCATTCCGTTAAGACATCTCTCTGCTTCCTAATAAAAGTCTGTTAAGTGGACTTGACAGGTTCACATTAATTAGAGGTTAACAAGCAAAACTGAATGAGCAAGTTTCATGAGTTATCAAGGATTACATGTAGCCATTTTTATCTGATTAATTACCTGTTTAACCATTACTGTGTTTCTAAATATCTCCACTATGGGGGGGAGGGGGGGGGGTATTTCTTTCCATGCAGTTTGTTCTGGAATTTTAGTACATGTGATTTTATTTACCAGCTTATTTAGTAGAGGAAAAAAATAAACGGTGACTTCGGTTTTACATGTTGAACTGTTGGATTAGACACTAAGAGGAGAGACAAACACATCTTTAATAGGAAAAGCAATTTTCCTGTTTGATTATGTCATTTCCTTAGGTGTTTTTTAGCATGAAGTGAATCATCAGTGCTTTGAATTGTAAATCAGTTTGCTTAAGGATTTTTTTTCATAAATTAGACATGTCCTGACTTTCTGATTTTCATCAAAATAGAAATCACAAGCGAATGAACTGGACAGCTGCACCAAGAACATGATTAAGTTGCATAATGTTATCTAACTGACACAACAAGTCCTAAATGAATCAGAAGAGAAAAGATAATGGAAGGTTGAAAGACATGATTAGAGCAAGGCTATCAAATTGGAGGCCAGATGTGAGCCTCTAAATACATGTCATTAGCTCTCACTAAAGATTTAGGTGCTTATTCATGTAAAGCCAAATCGTTGCATAATGATGTGAATATTATTTGCCACTTCCCCACATACAGGTATTCAGCACACTCGGTGATGTAGTGAATTTGTGACTTATTTGACAGTTTACAACAGTAGCAGACTTATGGAGCACTTTAAATGTGCATGCACAGCTAATTTGCCTATTCATAAAACAGAATAGTCTGTTGCAATAGCGAATTCGACAAGTGGTACTGCGTGTCATTCGCCCGATTAAAGTGGCAAATCAGGGGACTGATGGCATGGCTGCTACTGTCCAACTGCTACACCACGCTACGGAAGAGATGACTATTGATGTGGTTTGCTATGGGAATCCTCTGTTTATTGAATAAAGAGTCGAGATTTTGAGACTATTGGACTATAGCAACCAAAATTGATGAGAATTCACTCTGACAGTTATATTCTCACTTTGATGAATAAGATAATATAGACAGTGCTATAATGACTGAAAGTCAGAAGTTCAAAGTCAGCACACAATATATTTGATACAATTAAATTCATAAAAACAGATTTTAAAATTGCAAGTGCATTTCTGATTGCATAAGAAATGATCAAATATTAATCAGTTAAAAATAACCCTTTTCTCACTGGATATGTCATGTAAATAAATTGGTGTAATAACATGAATTGCAGTGGTACTGACCACACCAGGGACCAGAGAGGACATACTAATAAAAACTATTCTATCTTACAACAAAGAGCAAATAAAATCTGCATTATTGCAGACTAGCAAATAACCATAATTCCAGGGACTAGAGGATATGATTAAATTGGCAGAGTGGGATTTAGATAATAGAAGAAAAAGTGGGATTTTGGGCAAGAAGGGTGGGTGTCCATTCCCAAAGTTTTGCAGCAGTGCCTACTTGCTTTTTGAAATGGCAATACGTGTGGGTAAGATGTGATGGGGCTATTTATAAATAATAGAAACTAAAGGTGAGAATTTGTAAATGAGTTTGTCACTGAGGAAGTAAAGTGGAATTCTTTTCTGCAGCTTAAGCTAAAGCTTTAGCTCTTTTTAGCAATTCCATAAAAGCTACAATGCCAAGCTTTAGAGGAGAATATCTTTTATTGTACTGATTATTATATTGTGTTATGCTTTTTCCCTAGTGAATGGTGGAAAAGGAAAGGTAATACCATGAAACTAATAAAATCTATTGAAATCTAAAACTTCAATATCAGAAATAGATTTGTTCACTAACACAAACAAAGGAGAGGAGTTGGTGGGGGGGGGGGGGGGGGGGGGGCACTGGTTTTCTGTGAATATATATTATCGTTGTTTTTTAGAGAATGCCAGCTTTCTCTCTTCTATTCCTCATTGAATGTGCCTAATGAATTCCATTCCAAGTTAATGTGAAATTAAAACGAAAACCTTACCTGAGGCCTGTGCAAAAGCTGATGCTGACAGATGATTTGCGGTATCCTTGTACCTGTCCGTGGTAGTAGCAGTGTTCCTGTTGGAACAAAGAATAGAATGTCAGCTCTTAAAAGCATCAAGACACAGGTCACTAACGCCAACCTATACTACAAGAAACTGTTTTCACCCAATGGGGCACATTTACTAAAGTTGAAAAGGCTTTTCATACATGTTATCACAGTAATGTATTTCTTTTTTTTTTTTTGCCGTTGAGGGGGAGATCTTATTGGGGGTGCAATGAGCATGATGACGTGTAATGCTCTTTAGCACCACTGATTTGATTAAGTGGGTGGAGCTTCGTGCAAGTACGTGTACCCTCCTGTACCATTGCAAGCACTATGAAGTCTGCCTCTGTGCAGGGATGTGACAGCATAGTTCAAGCTGTCATTGAGATGTTTCAGCTTAGTATAAGGTATTGTTTTACACGGCTAGTTTTTATTTCCACCTTCAGTTCTCCTTTAAAATGTAAAGAGAAGGAGGAAATAAACCTAATAATGTTCATTGAGAAAGATATGTTTATCCAACATAACTTAAAATGACTGTGAAATGAAAATTCTTCTGTTGCATTTATAGTTAACGTATATTTAATCTGTGCTTTTAAAACAATGAAATTGTGTATAAAAAGTATAAAATGTAGCTATTTAGCTTTAGAATTGTGGGATTTAGGGCACACTTCATGAACATGCATTATATAAAGCACCACAGAAAACAATGGGACTGGGTAAGGATTATTTAACAACACAGCTGCTATCAGTAAGGTTTAAAACAGACAAAGCAATACAATTCATGAATTCAGCTTCAAAGATAACATTTTTACAAATGCTGTATTTGATCAACTTCCATGCTAATCCCAATGAGAATGTGTGTATATACAGTATATATATCTATACTTTTTTTTTAGATAACTGGTTCTTTAACTATTTCCAGCACCTGAATCCAGACATTAATGATAAGAAAGTATGTACGTGCAAATCACCTGGCCTCTGCCAATCTGTGCTAGATATTAACATTAGATATTATTGTTAGTGATTCAGGGGGTTATTCACTAAAGTTTGAATTGTTGCGTATTGGTGCAAATTCGCCAGATAAAGACAGTCGCAATAGGCTGCTACTGTTGCAGTCGCATCTTTATAATGAGAATATTGTTGCAGTTGCGACTTTATTATGGGAAAATTGTCGCAATCTTAACATTAAAAAATTGTCGTGACTTTACAATTGGGAAATTGTCGCGGATTTGATATGGGAATCCGCTGTTTGCGAATTCGACAGTGGAATTCGCACCTTAGTGAATAAACCCCTCAGAGAGGTAAAAGGCTCCCATCAAAAAGGGGCTTAGACAATTTTGCATGCTTTAGTTTTTACACATTCCCATGTCCATCCACTTTCTTCATTTCTACAGCTTCCAGTTTATCATGCTAACTAAAAACTCTACCTCAAAGAACTCCTTCATAGGAAAAATATTATGATTAGTCCTATTTCTCACTACAGTTACTAGCCTCTGCTAAGCAATGATATCTGATGACTGGGTTTAATGAAACAGTGCTAATAAAACATTAAGTGGTACCAAACCTGGTCTAGCATATCATATTATTCAGTTTACAGGAACCCTTTTACAAAAAATGCTGTTGAGAATTTGTATCTGCCATCACCTTAAGATACAGTAAGCTAAATCATTCAAAAAAAGTTAATTCTTTGAATACAGATATTTTTTTTTAAAGCAAGGTGTTTCTATAGAAGCATAAAGCAGTTTGATTGCAGATTGTGTTCTGTTTCACTATACAGATTAGTAGTTTTGGTCTATTGGGACTTACTATAATCACTCATATTCTCCTTGAGGAATCCCTGCGGTCATGATAACCGACACTTGTAACATTCCAGTGATTTGTTCAGATTCATAACAGAGACATATTCTTAAAGATATCTTTATTACAGCTACGCATTTACATCACTAATGAAGTTGGAAAACATTTGAACCACTGCATTGTGGTTTTCCTGCTAAAGAAGTAAGTAAAACAACCTGAAGCAAACCAGCTGCCAAATGAAGCGTATGCCTGAAGCGTATGCTTACTACAATCAATTGATTGCCCTGGGGTCCCTGGAGCAAAGTTTGGAAGTTAATAATTAAAGTGCACCTGTCACCTCAAAACTAATACTAATTTAGGTTGTACAAATGAAATAAATGTTTTTCTAAATATATATGTATTTAAAAAAATGTATCTTTATACAGCGTTTCTCTCTGTCATCTTCCCTGTCAGCCTGACTATTCTTCACTGAGTTTCAGGTGGGCGGGGCTGAATAATGATTGACATTACAGCTCCACCAATCAGATCCTTTTAATTTCAATCTAGCAGGGATCTGATTGGAGGAGCTATAATGTCAATTATCATCACCCGACCCAGGAAAGAAAAGTCAGGCTGACAGGGAAGATGACAGAGAGAAACGCTGTATAAAGGTACATTTAAAAAAAATACATATATATTTACAAAACGTTTATTTCATTAGCACAACCTGAATTAGTATTAGTGTTTTGAGATGACAGGTGCACTTTAAGTTATTCATTTTTTGTTTAGATAACTATGTCTCTGTGTTTTCAGAAATGTGTAATAAAACATATTTAAAATAGAAAGAGTGAACTTGACCCCAATGATCAAGCTAGTCATGCATTTATAAAACATGTATCCTGCAACAATACCAAGTGGCCCATAATAATCCAGTTACCAAGCCAACAGAGAAATTCAAACTGGGGCAATAGCAACCAATCAGAGGTTGGCTTTCATTGTTCTTGTTCACATACACTAGTGAATGCTGACTGATGATTGGTTGTTACAGGTGACTAGACCACAAAGGTTCAGAGCTACAGTCCACAAACAGAGCAGCAAATGGTTTACTCATCTGTACATTGTTCTGCATACAAAAGTCATGCATTTCTATATTTAATTAAATAACATAGTGATTCCTCTTCCAAGATAAACGGAGATGGCTACCTTGGACTCCAGAGATATCAATGTCACTAGTGACCCAGTTATTAGCATAAATGGTAACATGCTTGCTTGTTATAAGAAATCCATTACTTTTACACAAAGCATCTCACAGAGTACTAGAAATGAGATGCACCTTGTTTCATAAAAGAAGATAGGCTATACAAAATCCTTTATGTAAAACAAAAAAAACAAATAAAAAAAAAACAAAATACTTACTAAGAATAATGCCTTAACTAAGTTTGTGACAATCATAGATTGTCTGTGTTGTAATCATTGTTCTAATATCGGGAATGATTACTGCATTGTCAATAATATTGTCTTTAAATATAGATCCATCAAAGCAAAAAGCTAAAAGGTAACTTTTCTGTATCTCTTGAGCCACGAGATGTGAGAAAAAGTCTAATTATACTGAAAATATTAGTAATTTTGTCTCCAGAAAAAAAATATTCCTTACTGAATCCAATATTTCATTTAGACTTCTCTGTGAATCAACATTCTATCTGTTCTTTCCTGTCTCTCCCCATACAGGAAAGTATCACTCCTTGATATGAATCCTGCCTTCTTAATTCTCCTTCCCAGAAGAGCTACAGATGAGTAATATTTCTATGGAGTTATCTATTACCTCGGTTGCAGAAACAATATAATGTTCCACATGAGAAAACATCCCATAAAAAGGAAGTAAAGATCAGGGACACAAACAAAGACATGCTGTCTGAATGCACGCAGCATAATAATGTGAAGATCTAAAACTATGTTCTGGAGATGGCTACATATTTGCTTATTTGTCTGTTGACATGTGGTTCTTGACTGATGATCAATCTGTTTGTAGTGGGAAAAGTGTCCTCCTGTACTGATAAAGATTAATTTTGAGGTTAAACAAGGTTTTTTGGTCAGGACAATAAAGGGACATGAAAGCCTGTAAAAAAGTACTTTCTATTTATTGGCCACATAACATTAAGTACAAGTGTTAAAATGACAGGTTACATGAAGTGTGCATTTAAAAGTATCTATGGCACCCAGCATATATTGTGGTTGCACCCACTGTATGCCCCAAATGTGATCAGTGATCCTGCAGTGTAGGCTAGCTAAAAGTGTGGATATGGCACTTACAGTAGGGGGCCAAAGAGTACAATCTCCCACCCAAAATAGTGTTACATTTGGTGTTCAGTCTTGTATTAGGGCATTTGTAATGGGATTACCTAGGAATCCCATTCTTGATAAACTGAATACACCAAAGGGAACTAGTTCAATGTCTTTGGAGGGGAAATAATGGACAGTATAATTAGTTTGCATATGAACCCCCAGTGTCTCCAGTAAGAGGGCAAGATGTCTTCACAGTACAACAAGAAGAAAAGCCCCTGATGGGAAGAACATTGTGGGAGAAAAAGAGTTGGTTATTTTAACTGTCAAGTGGGATAATTAACTCTGGGTGTATTTGGAGTTGGGTGCAAAGGGTAATCAATAAGCAGGTGCAATGCCCTATGCCTCACTATATGAGGCAGATATATGGCTTAGATATGTAGTTATGGATAGCTCAAAGTGAGAATGCTTATCACTTAAGCTGCTATGCTCCAATGGTCTTCTCCTTATTCATTAAACAGAGGATTCCCATAGAGAAGATGCAATTATGACAGTAGCCAGTTGTACTGTGGGAGCCCTTCCATCAGCCCCATAGTTAGCCATTTTAATCTGGTAAAGTAAAACTACCAAATGCTACACAATATGCCCTGCCAAATTCACTATGGCAACAGACTTCGATGATTGATGAAAAAGGTGAATCACATGCACGTAAAGTGATGAAAAGTGCTCTGTAAATATTTGACTGTTGTAAGTTGTCATTTTAGTCTCAAATTTGCCACATCACACAGTTTGCTGAATACCGAATATGGGGAAGGGGCAAATTCACACACTTACTCGACTATTCTACCTTTCATGAATAAGCTCCTTTAAATTCTCTGCAAGTCAAACTGAATTGATACTTTTGTGTTGCATCATGGGCTGTACTCTTTAAAAAAATATGTTAATGTAGGACTTTCATAATTTTCAGCTGTTCTTGGACCCCATCATTATCTTGTATTTATTATCTTGTGTTTTATTGAGAGGAAGACATTTAAGAAAGGGAATCATGATCCAGAATTAGACATAATTATAAATCCTTTTCAAGCATCAAAGCCCTCTTTCTTGCCAAATAACAGATGGTGTAAATCAGCAATCAAACCGGCCCACAAATATACATAGTCAATGCGACTGAAGTACTCTTTAAATAAAAGTCATATGCATGCAGAACATCTTCTATTTCTTATTCCTCCTTCATCTGAACAAATATTGACCACGAAAACGGCACATAACTGCTAGCAAACACTTCCATGTGCAGACAACTATTTGAACAATATAAAAAATGGATGATGGGACCATGTCTAGTAAAACCCAGCTGTCGGGCATGTGCAAGGCAAAGCTCTTCATTTATATTTTCATTTCTGGAAAATGACTATATAGGCTTTGGTCACTCTTGAGTAAAGATGACTCAATTACTTCTAAATGACTAAACCATCTCAAGCTCTTAAGACCTATTATTAGTTAAAATGCACATTGGGGATCTTTGTAAAGAGAGTAGGATTGTACAATGAGCTTCTACGTTGTGCATTATTCATCCGTCTCTGTGTAAGCTTAAAATCTGTTTGGCAGATATTTTCTCACATTGCATTTCCGCTTTCTATTTGTCTCAAACAATATTTCCAGCGATATTCATGCATAATGGATTGGGAAGCAGATTTGTACAGAAAATGACTGTGATCTTTATATACATAGACAGTAAATACACAGTTTAACATAAAAATTTTAACATATTTTTTACAAAGCCTTCATGAGTTGTTGGAAGAGTTTGTTTCTGGCGATTCATAAACAAAAAGTTGCTTGTTAACTCTAAGGGGGGAATTCATGAAGCTCCGAAGTGAGGTGCGTAGTGTTCACCTCACTTCGGAACAAGTGACATGCGCATGCTGATGTCCTGCACGTGGACATCAGCATACGCATTAAAGGGATTCCCCTCCCGGCAAGAGCACTCGAGTCTCCTCGCCGGGAGGGGAATGCCTTTAATGCGCGTGCCGATGTCCGCGTTCAGGATATCAGCATACGCATGTCACTTGTTCCGAAGTGAGGCGAACACTACGAGCCTCACTTCGGAGGTTCCTGAATTCCCCCCCAAATGTTACAATGCGCTAAAGCGATTTACTGAGAATTCTACTAGGGAAAAAAAATCATGTACAAGATGGATTTTATTCTGTCTGTTAAACTGTAAGAAACCTGTCTTATTTACTGACAAAAGCTGATTCATTAAAGGCAAGTAAACAATAAAGCACCTTTAAACACCAATACTGTGGATTAATATTTAATTCTTCATTCTTTAATGGAATGCTGCACCAAAATAATCTCTGATATTACCAAAGTTTTTTTCTTGCAATGTCAAAGATGAAATGGCTGTAGCATATAGTGATCACTTCAGCTAGAAACCTACTTTACATATGGTAACAGCAAAGCTGGAGTGATTGCATTGAATATTAAACTCCATTATGATCAAGGTTTATAGCAGGGCTGTATTTCTAGAAAACATTAAACCCCCTTTTTACACTCACCCCAACATTAACCTTTTTCTATCCAATAAAATTTCCTATTCTGCCCATTGAAATCCTAATATTTTTGGCGAACAAAATGAAATTAGATGTTTCATGTAATATCAGTGAATTTTATCAAATTAGCAGGAAATAAGTCTGAAATACGTCTGTAATATTGATGTCCCCTGCCAGGGGACCAAGGATTGGAACAAAATTTTTGGAATGCCATCCTCTAGGGAGCACAGGATAGGACAAGGTTAAGCCCAGATTTGCTTTGAATTCCAATAAATTGCTGGGTCATGTGACGTGTCAATCTGGGTCAGAAACCTGGTTTGAACCAATGGTTTATAATATACAGATATGGACAATTAAGCTATCTTTGATATTTTGTTTAACTTAGTTGCAAGTTGTTAACTATGATTCATATGAATATATAAATGTACATTTTTATTTAGAAAGTCTCATTGTTAACAACAATAACAATTTAACAACACAGTGATAATAGAGACATGGGAGATGAGCTAAATGTAATACCAGTGAAGTAAATTACAAGCAAAAAGTCTTGAAAAAACATCACTCTTAGTGGCTTATTCATGAATGTCCGAATTCACATTCATTTGCCACTTCCCCATATTTGAGTATTTGGCAAACTTTGTGATGTAGTGAATTCACATCCAATTTCGGATGTTTACGATGATGTGTTTACATGCACAGCTAATTCTCCTATTCATCAAGCTTCGAAATCTGCCAAAGTACCAAATTCGGCAAGAGATATGGTGTTAAAGTGATGCAAGAAAATGCATCCAGTATCATTTGCTTCATCACTAATGGAATCTACCACTTAGAGAATAAGGAGCAGCAAATTCACAGCCATTGGACCATTTTTAAGTGGGGTTTCTAAAACTTGAGCAATAAACTGATATACAATTAGCATAGATTTCAGCTGTTTTGGTTTATCCTCACTTTTTAAAGTCTCCCTGACTTAGTATTGTATAATATTGTATTGTTACAAGGTAAGACCTCTTGTTGTTCGTTAACTTTATGAATTATAATAGCAGCCTATAAAAAATAAGATTCCAAATCAGATTTGGAATCTGTCTTTTTCCCCGGGTTTAATGTGCCTCCTTAACAAAACCTTTGGCCCCAGCCAGGCCCGCTCAGCAAAACGGGTGTAGAAACACCCCTGTTCCAACATTGCTGATTTTGTTCTAAAGAGGATGCTCCAACTGATTCTGAGCATGCTCAGAAGAAAACAAATGCTGATGTTCAAGAGAAGGTGTGAACCAGAAAAGGATTGAAGAAGAGAAGATCCTCTATTTTAAAGCAGGAGGTATTGGTGGAGTGAAGAAAGTGACCAGGTAATATTTCCCCCCTAGACAAAATTAGATTTCCTTCTACTTTAAGTTGCAGTTGAGTCTCACATCACTAATTACATGTTTTTCCTATTTTAAAGATAATTTATACAATACAATAAAGAACAGTGAACAAAAACAACAAAAAACAACTTAAAAATATGGGTAGAGCACTCAGCTACATGTTTTTAAATGTATTTTGCCATCAGGCATGGACCTTTTTCACCATCACTCATTACAAAGGTTTGTACAGGTTCTTCGTAAATACATCATTCAATTGAATATGTCACATTGCCCCCACTGAATCAGCAAAGGCAAAATAACTGCTGAAACTGATACAACAGACATTATTAGTGTTTTAGGAACTGGATTGTTTGAATAAACTGGAGAAACACGGAGCTATACATTATTTGGCCTAACCAGCTTTTAACAGAGATTGATTTCAAATCCTCAGGCCTCCCAGTTAGGTCAAAATTTCTTTTGGAAGAGACTTTCGCAATAAAAGCTGTAATGCTGTCTAACACGAAACCTGAAAACTCAATTTGGTTGTGCCTACAGTTAGAAGCTGATTAAGCACACTTATCACAAGCGCTTTTCCCTGCAGACACTGTTTACTGCAGAGATAATGTGTATATCTGCTAAATTAAAGACTTTAAAATGCATTTATTTGGTCAGGCAATACACTATACTTGTATAATAGGTCTCTTTTTAAAAGAAACATGCTGAAATCTACCTTGTTGTTAAAGGGATCATTCTCAGATGCTCATATCATCTTTCAGTTATTACAAAGACTCTTATTACAAAGATTCAGTAAGTCATGCAGAGTAAAATACGTACTGTAACTTGGAATCTATAAGTTGTAGTTAAAGGTAAATAAATGAGCACTACTCTTTATCAAGCATCAGGTCTCCCAATCCATACAGTACAAGTTGGCTATGTAATTGTGGATTAGTGGCAGATCATCTGCAAATCACTATAAAAAAAAACACAGCATAAATCAATTCACGTAATAATTTATATTTTACAATTTACATGGATTTGATTCAATTCAAATGCTATCTAATCATTTTGCTTAGTTGTTGTAATACATGTGTAATGAAAAGTCTACAAAGGAAAGATTAATTCACATTACAATTACACATAAATCCTTCCAAGGCATCTGTGAATCCCATAGAGTACAAGATAAAGTCCTGCCAATAAGTTTATCTGTAAGGCTAGGTTGACACGAGCGTATGATGTGCAGCACATCATACACTAGTGTGAAAAAAAAAATACAGCTCAATGCAAGCCGGCGGTTCCAACTAAAGGGGTAATTCAGGATAGTGCAAAGTGAGGTGCGGAGTCCTCGCCTCACTTCGCACTGACTGATATGCGCTCGCTGATGTCCTGCACGCGGACATCAGAGCGCGCTTTAAAGGGATTCCAGTCTCGGTAAGACCAAAACAGTTGCCTTACTTGTTTCAGACACACCAACGTATCATGTGGGTCCGGAATGCTGTGTGTCACATTTTGGCCTGCGTATTATACACTGTGCCCAAAATGCGACACATAGGAAGTGATGTGAATGCCGAGGGAGCGTTCACACTGTTGCTAGTAAGTATAGTACTTTCTTTTTCCTTCACACTAGCGTTTTATGTACTGAGCATAATATGCTCATGTGAACCTAGCCTAAAGGTAAAAATAATCCATTTATAGGCATATTTATCAGTTAATTAAATATCACATGACATGATATATCTATGGTGTACAGTATCCCATGGAGTGCAATGAAACCACTCCTCCCCCCACACCAAAAAGAAAAAGAATAATAAAAACCAACTGCAAATTTTATTCAAATACCATGATTGACAGCATATTAAAATGTACATATATGGTGAACTTTTCCTTTAAATTTAAAGGAAAATTTATGTTTTGATAAGTATGTTTTATCTTCCATTTATTAAATACAGCAAAATATAACGATTTTATTCTGCAGGTAGAAATGATTTCTCTATTTTTTTATTTTTTTGTATTTCAAAGTATAAAATTAAGTTGTTATTTTCCATATATGTTCTCCATAGACTTATATAAGAGAGATCCATCTAGTTGTCATAGGGTAGATAGATGGTATTAGTTTAATGAAGTCTGGGGGGATATTCCTACACGAGTCAAGCAAAGCCAATATATAATATTATAACTAGAGTACTTGCTGGATCACCAATCATATATTAAAAAATAAGCCAGAAACATATATATATATATA
>WMED01000128.1:0-10802 GCA_019650415.1 Pipa parva
AGCAAAATGAATGAAGATATTATTACCAAAGCATTTGTGATTGCAATCATTTTCTGGAAGTAACTGAGTATTATCTGACAGAATTGCAGGGGTGCTAATACTTTTGGCCAGCACTGTATGGTCAGTACCCTTGCATCACCTCTGGTAGTTTTGGGGTTTTCAAGAAGCAAGTTCTGGAGCAGTAGAGAGCTCTGTCAAAAGCCAAAGCTGGCAGCTATGGGTAGGCAGAGCTCGTCTAGATAAATTCCATGACTCTCCAGAAGTTTGGTCAATTTATATGCAGAGAAAACTGATACCTTCTCTTTCAATACATAGGTGGGGGCATTTTCTGAGACCAAGTAAGGTTATCCTCAGTAGAAAACTACTGCAAGATGACCCCTTTAAGTAAACTCTACCCCCTCTTCCCCTACACCCCCACTGCACATGAAGTGAGGGAAGGGTTAAAGGATATTGTGGTGCTTTTAGTGTCTGGCTACAAATATTCTTTTTTTCCAGTGTTGTGCAAACAAGTAGGTTTCCTATTCCCTGCAATTACTGCAACGAGTGCAAAAGAAAACAAATTACACAATTACCAGACCAGAAATGCACTACAGAAATTTTCACAGACCCCTCACACACACTATCTTTGCCTTTAACTGTGATGATTTTTTAAGACAAACCCTCTGCCACTTGGTGAGATTAATTTACCAGCACTCCCTCTGAGTGGCAAGATTGCAGCTATGCTTCTAATAGTTAATTAGCCAGCTGCAACAGAAATAGGATTGGATACTGGTCAGAATAGGTTGGTTCATACGGATGAATATAGCAAATTTTAAGAGATTAAAGGACCAATTTTACCCTCCAAAAATTCCCATTAAAATGGTCATGGCAGCTATTCAAATATAGTATTTGAAACAAATGTTACTTATGAAGTTAAATTCTATTACTTTTTGTTTTTATCTTTATTGATAGCAACCAAGTTGTTAAACAGATTTTTTTTACAGATAATTTTATGCTGCTTTGAATAGTACATATTCAGAAAGTGTGCCCCAGTATTTTAAATAGCTAGTGATACTTTCTAGGCACGATTTTGGATTTTTGAAAGCACAGGTTAAATATTGAGCAACTATAAATGCATTTAAATGGGAAATAAAGCCTCAGAAAAACTTAGGCTAGAAATGATGTGCCATATGTATAGGGTTTATTACAAGTGCTCATAAGTGCTACAGCCCAAGAGCAAGTGAATATTGATGCCTGTAACGTTGCCACTGGAGGCAGACATCTTTATTCTCTTTCCTTGGTCAGTGACCCTGCACATTATCAGTCTGTACTTCTAAGAGATGGGGAAAAACAGTCTGACTTAAAAATATTGTTAACAACTAGTAAATAAATCTAACTGAAAGCCCAGATCACTGCATTGTGGAATTTGGATTGTGCATTTCCATATGATGTATTTATCAGAAATTAACCATACCTTTTCCCCACACTGGAAATCTTGTTATTAATGTGCTCTGAGTCTGCACTATAGACTGCAAGGTTTTCAGTCCAGCTATACAATGAGCTAATGTCCTATCAGCCCTGCCTTATGTGTATATTATACATATTAGTTTTCAAGGCATGGTTGACCAGTTCATCCTTTTAGCAGTGAAAAATCTATAAAACATACAGGCTGCATAGATAATTTGTAATTTATTTATCTTCATAAAACATGGTTATCTGCAGCTCCATCTCCACACTTTGGAAGTTAATCATCAAAGTGGGAACAATCATGTAAATGTATGGATCTGTGTCTATTCACAACTTCCACAACTTGTGTATTCAGCAAACAATGATGTGGAGAATTCGCATCCAATTTGACATTTTATTAGAGTTACAAACTTGCTCACCTTTTTGCATTACTTTGCGTATGCATGCGACTTTTGACTATTTACAAAAAGTTGGGTTGTGTCAAAGTAGCAAATTCAGAAAAGTGTATTGCTCCAAATTTAACAAGCATAACAACATATGAATTTTCTACACCTTGGAATTCACACTTTCATGAATAAGCCTTTTTAATGTGCAGATCAGATCATTACTTAAAACAGTGATGCCCAACCTATGGCCCACGGCCCAAATTCTGAAATCCGAAATGTTGCGTATAAATGTGAATTCACCAGCTAAAGACAGTCGCGACTTTACTATGGAAAATTGTCACAGCTGTTACTTTAAAATTTGTCATGGTTTTAAAAGTCGCGACTTTGAAGCGGCCAGTGACACGCGTTTTGCAATTTAATGTGGCCCCCAGGCCAAAAAAGGTTTGGCATCACTGACTTAAAAAAATATAATTCACAAATGCATCCTGCAGGGCAATGAAAGTTCAGCTACATAGCTCTAATTTAGTACTGAGCCACACCTGGTTAAAGGGATAATATAGTTAGCTTACTTTTTAGGAATTTTCTTTCAAAGTGGTGAAATTAAACAGTTATTTAGATCTATTAGGTGAATTTGATCTGCAGTTTAGGATTCCTTCTTATCTCATTTAATATCATACTGGAAGCTATGTAGCCGAGGATAAGTTGTATTTCATAAGTCTCCTCTTTTTAAGGTAATGGTGTTATGCATGTGGTATGCAACTGAACTGAATACCATGCAACTAAAAGGGATGTTTAGGTAATTCTATCCCTTTAATGCCAATATTGCTAAAATATCCATACTGCAAAGCTAACTAATAATTAATAATTATTAATTAATTACTAATAATAACTAGTTCAGCTGTGCATTGTAGGGCTGCAGAGAATCTAAGGGCATATATTTCAAAGTATTTTGACAATCAGCCCTGTTGTACTCAGCATACAAAAAGTGTTTGCTTTTAAATAAATAGGAGGCAACCTTTAAATGCAGGAATAGTTTCTTCTGTTTGATTTGAAGATAATTCAGTATTTCTTTATTCTTGATTAATTTGACTTTAACATCAGATTTCATTGATAGCTTTATCATGAGTTTATAGTCAGGTTATTTTGCATTAGTCCCTAATTAGGGCACACCTACAGGAGGCAAAGCACACTGAGCATGTGCAGTGTCTACAGTACAGCCAAAGATGGAGCTGCCCAGCTGACAACTTCACAGGCATTTATCCTTTGTCTCATAGGGCTACTGTACATTTGGGTATGTTCTGCAGTTTTTTTGCATAATGTTTTAAGGTCCATAAGGCTTCTAGATGAAATAATTTTTAGGCTTTAGTTCCCTTTTAAGGCTTTTTCAGTTTTTAGTGTTACTGTTCTTTTAAGGGCTCGTATTTACAGATGAGCCTGTTGGAATTACGGATAATGTACGTCTCAGGAAACGTAGAGAGAAAGCAATGCTCATAGCTCCAGTAGCAGCCAAATCACATGCACCAGACAAAGAAGAGGCAGGCAGAAGAGAGATGTCAGGGACTGGCAGTCCTCATATTTCAGGAAGACAGCAGAGTGTAGCAGCAGTACAGGAGGAAATCCAATGGAAGGTTTGAGAAGCAAGAAGAGTCAGTATTAGGATTACATTCAGACTTTAACAAAGTCAGGCTAAACACAGGGAAGTGAAACAGGAAGTGCAGGGACAGAGGTACGGAGAACTACTGTGTTACATTAAATGAATTGTCAGGATCAAATGAAGGGGAAGGGATAAAATACTTTCATAGAAACAGGTTAGCAGTAAACTCAGGTCTGGTTAATCCTGAAATGCCCTGAGTGTTCAGTCAGTGACTTTTTTTTTTTCCCCTGCCAATCTTTCATAAAACCCATGTTTGTGGAGGAAGTAGGCACATTCTTTTTTCTGCTACAGAACTACATTTACCAGGATTCACTGGTAATAAAGGGATTATGGGTGACTTTGCCTGTCATGATTGTAAAATTGCCCTAAAAAAAAAAAATGCTAATTTTCCAATTAGAGTTCTCTGTACTTCTTTTTAAAGTAGTCTAATAAAAGTGAGCAGGTCTTTCAGTGACTTAATCCAAGATGTTATTTAAAATTGTCATAGTTTTTATCACTTAGATTGTAAGCTCCTTGGGGCAGGGACCTCCAACCTCTTGTGTCAATCACTACCTAGCACTTAATTTGATGTACCCTTGTTATATTTTACTTGTATTGTTTAATGCACTTTTCCCTTGTTTGTATTGTACTTGTATCGTTGAATTGTACAGCGCTGTGTAAATTTGCGGCGCTTTATAAATAAAATTATACATACTGTACATACATACATAGTTTTTTTTTTTTTCCTAGAGTGAAACAAAATGAATTTGCTTTGAATCAGTTTAACTTTTATTCTCACAGACAAGCTACCGATAGAGACTTCTTTATAACAATCTACAGTATTTACCCACGATACATTTGGTTATAATAAACGGAGGCGAAAAAACACGCTACTGGGAATTTTTTTTTTTTTTTTTTTTTTTTAGGAGACATTGAATATTTCATTAATTATCCTTTCATAACGTTCTGCTTAGATCAACCCACCTTTTTAGGGTAACTTTACTATCATTAAATGGGACCTTTCATGGCACCTGCTACAATTTGGGAAGATAGTTATATTTATAGTGATATTTTTATTAAAAAAAAAAAAGTTTACAAAATGCCAAAACTGTAAAATTAATCATTTTTAAGAAATAAAAGTTTATAACCGCCCCTTCCCCACTGCCATTGACCGCTAGTTACGTATATATAGATGGGACAGCTCTGACAGTGACGCTGAGATTAAGATATAGCATGTGACATAAAGTAAGATTATAAATATCGCACTTTTCACTGAAAGGTTTATTACACAACAGACAACTGGAGAAAGTGGGTATTCATAAAATAAGGGATTACTACAGAAGGCTTTGTTATAATGCAGCACAAACTGCTATAACTGATCAATGCAAAGCACCATAATAGTACATTATTTAACCTAACCTCGATGTCACCCAGGGTTTCTCAGTCTAGAAAAACTCAGACTATATTCAGGTGTCAGGTATAGATTCCTTCAGATGACTATACTTCCTATATGTGGGCAGGATTTAAATAGCCTCTGCAAGCAGGGCTGATGCGTTGGACTCAGTTACTCGGATACAAATTAGTTAAATGATTTTTTATGGCATCTGCTTTCACTCAGACTGCAGATTCCAGTTACAATTATTGAATTAAGGGACAAGCAATTTACTACTTAAACCATGTGACTGACAAAATAAATTGAAAACACAAACACTGTAAAATACTTCTTCAATGTTACACTTGACATATACAGCAGTTAAATGTGTTTTTTCATGCCATTTTCCATGTTGTCCTGAACTGATCTTAGTGCAATCAGTTGTTGCAACTAGTCACACAAATGCATTTTGCAGGATATAGTTGCATTTTTGTGCTGCTATAACTTCTCAGGTGTACTGCAAACACTGTTATTAGGACTGAGGTATGTCCTGCATGGATAGAATATCTGAATGAGATATGCCAGACTATACACAGGATCTGTTGTGTGGGCAGCTACAGTAGTATTGTCTGTATCAGTGATGCCCATCCTACGGCCCGCTGGCCATATCCGGCCTGCGATCCGAATTCCAAAGTCCGAATTGTTGCGTATATGTGTGAATTTTCCAGCTAAAGACAGTCGCAATAGACTGCTACTGTTGCAGTTGCATCTTTATCATGAGAATATTGTCTCAGTTGCGACTTTACTATGGAAATTGGCGCAGTTGTAACTTTAAAATTTGTTGCAACTTTGAAACGGCCCATGACATGCGTGTCACAAATTTATATGTCCTCTAGGCCAAAAAAGGTTGGGCCTCACTGGTCTGTATTGATCATTAAATATAAAACAGCATTTTGCATAACAGGCCTCTAATTTTTTGACCCTCCCTCTGTAGGCTGAATACATGAACTTTGCTCCTGGAGAGACTACCAGTGACCTCTACCCTCCTTCGTTACTGTTCTGCTGTAGTAGCTTAGCTTCAAGCTCAAAATGGCTAATGCACCCAGCAGGGGTTTTTGGACTGAAGCATCTCAACAGGTCCTGGCAGGAGGATCTGCAGGTATGTGCGGCTGGAATGAATAATATAGTTCTCTGTTTACACATGTGTTTTTATTATGGAGAAACCCAGGCAATAAAAAAGCAAAATTCCCTAATCTCATCTTTATTCACGCTATTCCCTTGTATGAGTAAATAATGTTATTTATTTATTCCTTACTTTGTTGCTCTTATTCCTGTCAGTTTGTTGTTCTTACAATTCATTCATTCACTTTCAGTGGCCATACTGTGTGACATTGTATAGGGACTGTAAGGCAATGACAGTACTAATCTGTCCCTTCTGCTACCAGTGCACAGGTTTGCTATCACATCGCTGCACTTAGACTCAGTGATTTTAGTAGCCTGAATTGTTACTTTTTGATAGTACTGGATGAGTTTAGAACTTCACATCGTTGGTTCTAGTTTACAGTGCTGAGTCAGAGGTACATTTGAGAGCAGATTCTAAAACTGAATACAGTAGCAGCAATAGTGTTCAGATTTGCCTCTAATAAATGAAACTTTGGAACTTACAAGGTTGTGAAAGTGTAACTACTTCTGTACCAGAGTGGGCAGACGTCTGGTAATGTTTAACCTTTTCACTGATAGCAGTTTACTTTCTTAATGGAAAACTAACTGTAGATTAAGACATAGACAAGTAGACATCAGCGAGCGCATAACAGTCTGTGCGAAGTGAGCCGAAGGATTCGGAGCTCACTTCGCACAATGGTGAATTCCCCCTAAAGCTTTTATTTCAAGAGCTAAGCATTACAGTAATCACCTGTTAACAGATTTTACATCTGCACAGTTGCACGGGCTCTCGCAGTAAGTCACACAAACATTTTTTTTCTCTATTTTAAGCACTTAGGGATCTATTCTCTAAAGGTCGATAACAAGATTTAACAGCTAAAATTTGAGATTATTTATCTCTCAATTCACTAAGTAATAATTATGTTTTCATTTTGGGAGTTATTTTTATGACCTAAATTATGGATTGAGAGGAAATATGTGTGCTAGTGTAATATGGGAGACATATTTTATGGGAGGAGGTCTATAAAACCCTCTCCCATTCTTTTTTTACCTTTGTTGGTCATTGTGGTGAAGGAATCAAAACTCATATGCAGGGATCCTTTGGACCTTACACTATCAACTTTTGCAGGGGAGGTGGGGGGTCTTGTATCTCTGGAGGAAGTTCGTCAGACCACCTCCCCTTTCCACTATCCTTTTGCCCAGTAGGGGACAGGGGGGAATGTAAAGAGGACATTCAAGTTGCTGACGCATCCCTTGCTCGCAACTTCCTTACCTATTTGGGATGAGGGATAAAATAAATTAAATTTTGGCACCAATGTAATTTTTAAAAATGTATTTCATTTTTGTTTCTTTTGGGTTTGGGGAAAACTAAATGACCCTCACCCCAATACCTAGGGGATGAAGGTCCCACCTCAGACTCCTCACATCAAATACATATGTAATGCTATAGTGGCGGTATGTACTAACACTCCCATGACCCTTAGCCAACTCACATCCCAGGGGGATAGGCCCCCGCTTACAAACTGGAGTGGTACATTAAAGGACAATCCAGTAAACACACAGGGCGCCATTATTTATTATTCAAAACAGTTTGACATATTTATTAAACATAGCAGCGTATTATAGTCCAACATCATCCACTTATCTACATATCCATATTTCCCCATATATGGACATCAAACATGAAAGCAGATATATGCAGTCATAGTAGACAAGAAAAAAGGAGGAATGGATACCCCAATAAGGTCTAGCGCCCAATTGGAATTAGGAATGATAAATTCAACAAAGCATAAACATAAATAGTACAATAAAATAAAGTGAAGTAAAATAAAATAAATGTTAAAAAGTCCAAAAAGTCCAAATATGAAGGTATCTAGGTATAACCTGTGATGGTAGAACAGTGGTAAATGCAGATATGTACAATTACCAAAATATATTACCGTAAATATTTATTATTGCAGGCATGGAGCACAACACACACACACACACACAGCACTGCACCAATATATTTATCCTCCGGTCCTCAAACACCACCAACAGCCTGTAGCATGGCTCCCAGGGGAATCCAGGATGACCCCACTAACTTGGGAGGGAACCTCAGAGGCCTTCCTTCTTTGATTGGGCTCTCCCTGGATCCCTAAGCCTGTCCTGCAGCCTCTCCTATGCTGTGCACCCTCATCCAGAGCAAAATGTACTGGTCCTCTAGGCCACTATCCTCCTGTTGGGGTTTTGGGCTATCCTGGTAAATGGCCTATTCTCTTACTCTCACCCCTAAGGCGAGCTAACACACACAGCTACCCTAGCCTGGTTCCCTAAGCTTCTTCTGGATCCTCACCCAGAGGGTGAGGGTCCTGCTATGGCACCATGCAGTGGCTGGCGGGGACAGGGACAGGGACCTCTAGTGTCTCCCTTCACTTGCTTATATAACCTTTAGAGAGGAACTAATGTAGCAATTCTGGTTTGGAGGGAAAATCCAGCCAGAACCAGTTAAAAGGGATGGTAAACAAAGTTCTATTCTCCCTAGAGGCAGTAGGGGGCACAACCAATGGGGAAACAAAAAATGTGCCAAATAGTAGAAATGGTAAATCTGGAACATTCTGGAAGCTTTCAGATTTTACCAGGGCTACACATGTAAGGAATGACGGGGGAAAAAAGTAGTTTTGATTTAGGGCCCCTACCCTTTTTGCCAAATGTACTTGTAACCTCTTAGTAACAGGCGTGGTGCCATACGAATGCTTTAAGATAGTAATTTTTAGGTAGAAAAGTGGTTTCATGCCCTTGAGTATGACTGTAGCTGCTATGAGCATTTGCTTCACTATAATCTATAACTAGAAAAAAAACTTGGACGAAATTACTGTGGCTTTTTAGTATGCCGTTTATACATAAATCTCCAAGAAAAGCTGAAGAGATAAAATTCAAATAATTTATAGCATTTATTTCTTATGAGACCACCAAACAGACTTCCACTGTTACCCAAGTGCTAAGAAACATTTCATAGTTCTGGACTTCAGCCATATCACATATTCTCAACACTGCTAATAGAGCTAACGGCGAGTAATGATTAGTGCTACGTTTAATATTCAATGTTAGATTGAAATATTTGTGCTAATACAATTTATTTAATTCCCTTGTGTATGTAAATGTAAAATAAAGTGAGTTGTAATAGGATGTACAGCTGATTTTGGTACCAATAAAGTAAAGTAACTAAAAGAATGATTGAAATACAGTAAAAAGCAGTGGTCAGGTTTACTTCCATACAGACAAGGAGTACTAGACTGGGGCAATGTCAGGCAGACTGAGGTAGAATGCAGGATTGTTTTTAGTTTTTATTAACCCTGCAAACTACAGCAGACTGGGTCATTACTGAGGAAAGCTGGGACTTGCTGGGGCAGATTGAGAGAAAACTTTATTCAATTATATTTTTGCCCTGCAATAAGAGACTACTTGGGGTATTTTGAGTTACATTGATGCAATCTTGTGCATGATGGGGCTAAACTGAGGGAATGATGGGGCAAAATACTGTATATTTTTAATCAAAATTAAGTGGCATACAATCTGAGCTATACTGGGACTATGCTGGGAAGCTCATCTCCCCAAACCTCCCTTACCCAGCAGAGATTATAGCATATTGAAGGCAGCATGACAGGGAATTAAAAGATCTGGGAGGTGGGGCATGGCCTAATGATGACACTTTTTACACTACGCTGCTCCCCTAACATAGTAACATAGTTTATAAGGCTGAAAAAAACCACAAGTTCAGATGTTGAGCCTATTTTCCTGCAATGTTGATCCAGAGGAAGGCAAAAAAAACCATGAATCAAGAGTCATTGACTTCTCTTATGATAAGGTAACTATAGCTGCCTCCCAGGTCAACCAGACCAGCAGGGAAAGAGAAACTTTTGTGTATTTGGCTAGTGCTGACAAAATAAGAAGAGCGCCAATGCATCACCGTATGGCTAAAATACTTATTAAACTTGTCTCTGTCTATCCTAAGTCCCTTTCCCAGGGACTGGGCCCTGGGAATTTCCTTTGTAACACAATATGGAAGTGACGTCGTTTCCCATTCAAGTGAGAGGACCGACAGTTTCTTCTGTTTCCAGCACTGTGTGGAACGCAATTTGCGTTCCAAGAGATCACAACAGGAGGTAATGTCAAAAGACATCATTTTTTGTCATTTAGAAGGAACGCCGGCAACATTTAAATGGGACATTTTGCCGAGCAACCATTACTCGTTTTCGTCCTGATGAAGCCACAGCATTTGGTGGTGAAATGCGTAGAGGATTGGTACAAGAGAATTGAGGACTGTGCATGGTATTCCCACAGACTGTTTCTCCATTTTTTTTTACCACAGAGGACTGTTTAATATATGTGCATATTGTCTGCAACTTTGTGAGAAGATATGCTTTATTTTATCTTTGTGTTTATTAAAATTCAGTTTTACACTGTGGAAGTCTTTTTCTTCCATTTTGGTTGCTCACTATGAGTTAAAGAAGTTCATGTGGATCAGAAGTAGGACCGATTCATGGCTCTTTCAAGAAAGAATTTACCAAATTGACCATATGATTTTGGATTAAAGCTGATTTTTCTTACCGTCTGATAAGCACATAAAAATACCCACGTTTTATGCACCTGAATTTTTTAACACGGATATTGGTGTCTATTTTCCTATTTTCTTTTCTGATCACTGTTCACTCTAATAGAAATTGATTATCTAAGTGTACATTTGGGCTGTTTATCCTGTATAATCAGTTATCTGTTGATAAGGCAATATCAGGTGTCTTTTTTTTTTTTTTTTTTTTTTTTT
>WMED01000128.1:10817-41363 GCA_019650415.1 Pipa parva
TTTTTTTTTTTTTTTTTTTTTTATTGCGCCTTCGTTTTAGGTTTTGTTATTATCTAAAGCACCATAGAAAAAAAACAAAAAAACGACAGGACCGCATGGATACCGTCACTAAAGATATAAAAACAGAGAATGCAATAAAATTCAGGAATTAAATTTCACATATAACATTTTGTAAGTGCTGTATTTAAATAACTGCCACGCCAGCCCAAATGAGATTTTTTATTTTTTTATTTATTTATTTTTGTTGATGTTTTGACATTTTAAAGAATAAAAAAATAAATTGTAAAGATTACTGAAGTTTGCCAGAAGGTGGCAGCGGAGATACAGTACTAAAATAACATACTGAATGGCAAAAATCCATACAGATGATGTCTAAAGGACTACTAATGCTAAGTCACTGGTTTTCTATCTTTAAAATGACTGAAGTGAATTTAACGTGTACAATGAGTTAGTGGTGATTTTAGATTGCAATAATCAGGTTGCCCCGCTTCAGCAAATGTCTGCCAATACTGTGAGCATGCCGCAGAACTAAAATTTCAAAGCTTATGAAGTGACCAGTCTCTAATGGTTTAAGAGAAAATTTATGAAAGTTTGTCCCTATTTACAAATGAGAAACATTTTCTATTTATGAATTTACCAGTATCATAAACAGGTTTTTTTCTTTTTCTTTTAATACAATTTTACTTATCAAGGCAAAATATCCTATTAAGGTCTGAAATAAAAACTCTTACATATCTAAAGGTAAGGTCCATACCTGGGAACTTTGTGGGCTGTCATTCCCTAGGGATGAGCTTCCTTCTTTGTATCACTATAGAGGGGAGGGGGCTAAGTGACATGAATTGTGTCAAATTGGGGGTGGAGCTACTTAAATATATGGTGTTCGGGTTACTTTTGGGGGTTGGATGATATGGGGCAGTAATTGGATGAAATGGGACAGGGGTTGGGTAAGGTTTTGATAAGGAAGAGCAAGGCCTACTGGCTGGAGACACAGGCTTGGAGAACCTAAGGGTTTCACCAGAGACCTGAACTTTTCAAACCTGGATTCTCCAGGTGAAACCCAGCAAGTTCCCAGGGCTGGTAATGTCACATTGTGTTTTGATGCACTCTCTTTTTCCTGCATGCAAAAAAACACCTCACGTTAGACCCGATTGATTTAACTTGTAGTGGGATGGCACTGCTTGAAACTGCTGGCAGTCTACCTCTAAAACACCTGTGGATATATTTTCACGTGGCTTTGCTGCAGCAAAAGCCAATTCAGTGGGGACTAATACAAAACTAATGTAATGTCCTACAAAACATCTCCTCTTGGGACATTCTATCATATATATATATATATATATATATATATATATATATATATATATATATATATATATATATAGAGGTATAGTTTTGGGTGCCATTTATTCGCTAGTCGTTTTGAAACCTGTAGTTCATTTTGCAAATGCAAAAATGAAGCAACTGCCTTCTGTTGTAATAGAAAGTACTTCATGGACACACAATTAATTTTTATCCACTAAATGCATATATTTGTGGCCACACAATATTTGTTTGACCACATAAATTAAATTTTTGTTTGTAGAATTGTATTTTGGGCAAGCACAAAAAAATTGTAGGTTTTAAGTTTACAATAGTATATTTTTAATACAAAATTTGATCTAATATCTTTAGATAATTTTATTTGCCAGTTATTTGTGGGAACCAAAACTCAAACTTGAATATTTGAGTGGATTTATTTTGACAATTTTTTTTTTTTTTTTTGTGCACTGAGTTTATTCTGTGCTGCAAAATTTATATTTTGCTTAAACAGAACTAATTTTGTGATCCTGCTTTTATGTTACAATCATTGCATTGTCATCGGGTTGATCACCGAAACTTTGCTGTTTGCCCACAATGACATTATGTGGTCATAACAAAACATTTTACTATTTTGTATGCAAAAATCTGTTTTTCCCCCCAAAAAATGTTGGACACAAAACCCTATCTCAGATTCCTCTTTACACAACAAATGTCATAAGGTAGACATGAATAATTTTTTGTGTGTGTTTAGAAAATGTAATTTGTATACAACTGGAATTTTCAGGCAATGAATTAGTGTGCTACAAAATCCTGTTTTGTAGAACGGTATAAGTTTAGTGTAACTACCAACTTTTTTCACCACTGGCTGCTGTTATGATACACTATATACTTGTAAATAAACATAGTGAGTCAATATGCAATTCTGTTTTCAGAAAATATTTTTGCACATAATATTTTGAGACAAGCAAAGGTTTTTGTGAAAATTAATTTTTTTTTTTTTTTTTATTACTGATCATTTTGTGGTTGCAGTACAAATTTTTTTTTCTAATTTTGTGACCACCGATGGGGGTTGGGGGGTGGGATAAATACTTACCCATCACTCTCTTTCCTCCAGCGCTGCTTCCTGCTTTGTCAGAGCACCATTCTTTTTTTTCTTCTACATACAGTGCTGCTATCCTCTTCAAAATGGCATCACAATTCTACTATTAAACTTGCTTGGTTCAGTGATGCTGAAGTGCAAGTAGGAAGTGAAGAGAACTGTAGTGCTGCACAGAGAAGAAAAGAAGACCACTGCTCTGACAAGCTGGTATTTAACTCGCCCCCTCCCCCCTCCTTTGGAATCATCCATAGACTATCAATCCTTTAGTTCCCCTTTACAAATAAAAAAATAATGCCCACAAGGATATTAATTCCATTTAAGAGAAAAATGCCTACATGGATATTAATTCCCTTTAGCATTTATCAGTATTATTGTTATTTGTAGTATTATTCAGTATTAACTCCATCCTTAAAACCCTTAAAATTGTTTTATTGTTTCTGCTTTTTTGGGTGAATATAGTAATAATGCTGCTACAATGTATAATTACTAGAGTTGACTGTTATGAATCGCTTCCACAAGATGGCAAGCTAGATTTACTTATGGTCATGCAGTCAGCTAAACTGAAGCTAGAAAATCTGCCTTTTAATTCAGGTGCTGATTAACTCTACCATTGCTGAATAAATGTGCTGGTGTACTTCTGTCAGCAAAGGAAACCTTTGGTCAACCCTTATATTTACTAAGCAACGATACCAGTAGCACAGATTTTTGAAGGGTTGTAATAACAAAGTACCATGAATCAGTTTGCTAATATTTTGTATGCCACCAGAGAGTTTAGCGAGGCAATTAATTTACAGCTTTAAAATACTACAAAAACTATGTCTCCCTATGCAGCCAATACATTTTCCCACAAACTCGGGTAAATCTCTGAAAGTTTCTATCTAATAATCTGTATGTATTTGCCATATATCACCATGTATATGTTCAATATATGACATTGGGCTAACCAGTAAATTGTTTCCTTATACAATTATTTGGTGTTAGGGGTTATATTTCTTGTTTTTTTTTTTAATAGAAGTACTATAACTATGCAGCTGAGCATTTGTAATGTAGCATAACACTCTGCATGGGATGATTAGCCAAGTTAAGTTAGGATAGAGTGGTTGTGTTAGTCCACAGATGCAAAAAAAGATGAGTATTGTGATATTTGGTGATACCTTTTTTTATTGGACTAACAGTCAGTTTAGTTATACGAGCTTTCAAGAGGTCTGTCCATGCTTAATTCTCTGACATTAAGTAGCATGTTGGAATCTTGGTTTGTTATTGATTATCAGTCCAGAACCATTGTATGTCTCTACAGACTCCATGTGTATGGAAAGGAAATAGAGTTTGTATCCCGGGTCTACCAGAGAAGCCGAGGGCACACAGCATACTTGTAAATGTTTGAATGTTATCGTCTATGTCTTTGCATGTAAAGAATAAAATTCACAAGAGGCACCAACAATGAATATCTATCTATCTTTCATGAAAAATGTGTCGTATTGAATAACTAAAAATAGTACAGTGATGTTTAGAGATTTGACAATTCTCAAACAGGAGTTTTTCAAAATAGAAGATTGGGGATGATAATATCCCTTTAAAGATGACCTGAATCACAGTTATAAAGTGAATTAGACTGTTGTGGTGGTAAAGAAAAGACACAAACATATAAATAATGCCCTATACAATTATTTGGTGTAGGGGTTATATAATTCTTGACTTGATCTTGATTGATTGAATTTAAGGCACATTTCTGTTTTTACTGGTGATAATATTTCCTTATCAGTCAATATAATTTAAATCAACAGAAAGGAATTAAATCTGATTAATACATTTTTCTATTTTAATTGAATACTTTTAATGCATTTTTTTTCATATTTTGATTTACTTGATTTTTACCCCAAACTATATCTGAAGTAAGAGTTATGAGTTTAACAAGATTTAGAATTTCATAATCACTTGCTAATTAAGCCTTTATAATCCTTCCCACCAATAGTTGGAGGGTCTCTGTTTGCCCACCCGAGTTTTAAGATCATAAGAATAATAAGGCAGTACACATTCAAGAATTCCAGTGGTATCAGAGAGCTTTTGACACCTGGCATTATTCCAAGAGTGTAATATGTATCAGTCATTTTAAATTAGCGTCGTTAGGAAATATTAAATGCAGTTTTTTTTATTAGCCCTCCCTGTGCTGAATAGTTGTTGAGGCAATAACATATTTCCTTGGCAATGCAAAATCTTTATGTGAGGAAATAGGTCCACCTCCCCCAACTTTTGGACTTAATTCTGATATCGTTAAACCGGTATCATAAATTATATTACCAAAAAAAAAAAAAAAAAATGGCTGCCATAATAGTTTGACAGCACCTGCTTTTGACTTGCTTCGACCCTAGCTTTAATTTTGTCACATTGTTGAATCCCTCAATAGAGCTTGCTAAAAGCTGGCCACAGAGCTACAGTTTTCTTAGGAAAATATTGTTCTTAGCTAGAGGGCGAAATCTGAATCTTAAACTAAGAACAAATTAATTAACCATATCGTCTGTGTAATACATATATCTATTTAAGTATATATGTGTTTTTTGTTTCTAATGCTCTCGCTAGCCGAATCAAGATCGGACCTGTCATTTTGGAATTTGCGCAGTGCTTGTGGGTTTGTTACACTTTGCTTTCTAAAGTACAATTGTTTATGTGCAAGGGGTTATGGGTAATGTAATAGTGGTATCTAGCTCTTTGTGAGAGAAAAGGTAAAAAAGAATAGATACTCATTCAGGAATAGCGTAATAATAAATAGTTTGCTTATTATTTTTTTGTAAATTTTCCACCTGAGGTTATGACAGTTGGCTATGTAGGTGATAATGATTGAAGTAATTGAGGTTTTATGGGGTGGTTGTATTTTGTGCTTCATAAAGCTTGCTTCATATTCACAAACCATCTTGTGCTAAATAAATTTCTGTTTTGTAGCACAAAAATGTGCAGTGCATAATATGGGGGTTTTGTGAGACGGAATATATTTTGTCTTAGAATTGTAACTGACTCACAAACATGATCATAATCTTAATATTTTTACCAATCTGCCCTTATGCCATTCTATTTTTCTCTGTAACACTGACAAAACATTGACTGGATAAGCAATAACTGCTAATAGGATACAAAGTAACACAGTTTTTTCATTTGGACATAAAAACAAAAAAAAAAAATGACCACAAATGATCTTTTTCACCAGCTGCAATGAGGATGAGCACCACAGCAAGACTGATTAGGATTCATAACAAAGAATGTTAGACAGAAGAAGCACTGTAAGAAAGCATTAGAATGGGAATATATCACCAGGGGCGAAGACTTATGATTTACTAACCCATTTCAACCAATAAGCATTGAAAGTTTGCTATTCTCCTTCTTTCTGGAAAATGACACAAAACATCTGATTGGTTGCCAGTGGTTACAAGACCTGGGCAATCCTAGCCTCTTGTTGCTATACCTTCTCCCTGTAAACCTAAACTATACTATCATATGTTATACTGGGCATACACAAAACTTAGCTAATGAAAATAGCCAATTTCTATGCTTTTAGCCCATTTTGCTGTAGAACGGGATCTTTTTGCCTGACTATCTCAATTATTTTTGCCTTTTTGTCTAGTGTTTTCTCTAGCAGAAAATGTGCACAAATAGCTTATTGTTCTCTTCTTTCCCTGCACTTTTTTTCAGAGACATTTTCTTTTCTTTTGTAGATGAAAACTTTAATTGTACTTTAACCTCTTACATCTATACTAATTACAGATACGTCCTTTGGCTATAGCTAAACAGTGCTAGTGACATTGAGTATTTCTCAGCTTTCGTCACTTCTTCTGATTTACCCCCTTCTGCAGCCTGAAATGTTGTAGTTAATCTAATCAGGCTATGCTACAGCTTGTAACCAGCCAGCCAATCAGATATTTGATTTCATAATTTAACTGCACAGAACCAGTGAATGATATCTGTTCATTGGTTGCTATGAATTACTATCCCAATTATATTTGTAATCTTTAAAAATCATGTCTTCCATACTTATAGTAAGAGCAAATACATTTAATTTATATCATGATCTGTGCATTTGTGTATAATCAATGCAGAATACAATAGTACACACTAACATAAGTGAAATTATTTGAACATGTATGGCATCCCAGCCACCACTGGCAGCACTGTGATTGTATTTCTTAACACAAAAATGGCTTAAGCCGTATTAGTTCAGTTGAATCATTAGAAAGATGAGTACTGTAGTATTATATGATACTTTAAATTTATTTGGAATAACAACAGTTCATTATTTAAGACAAGCTTTCGAGAAATATTCCCTCTTCATCAGGTCAGAGCAGTACTAAAGGATACACAGCTTGTAACATATTTAAAGTCTGTGAGGCACTGAGAAACTAAATAATAAACAGTCAAAAAGACTAAGAGGGTTATTCACTAAGGTGCGAATTTGACTGTCAAATTCTCAAACAGCGGATTCCCAGAACAAATCAACGACTCCGACAATTTCCCCATTGTAAAGTCACAACCACAACAATTTTTAAAGTTGTGACAATTTTCCATAGTAAGATTGCGATTTTCGACAATGTTCTCATTATAAAGATGTGACTGCGACAGTAGCAGTCTATTGCGACTGTCTTTTGCTGGCGAATTCACACCTATATGCAACAAATCAGACTTTAGTGATTAACCCCCTAAGGGGGTAATTCAGGAACGATTGAAGTACCCTTGTGAAGGTTCTCATCGCTTCGCTGAGTCGGGTACGCGCTCACTGGTCTCCTGCAAGCAGAGATCAGCGAACACTTTAAAGGTACCTTGGCTCACCTCGTGACCACTCGAGTCGCCTCGCCGAAGTACCTTTTAAAGCGTTCGTTGTTCTCCGCTTGCAGGAGACCAGTGAGTGCGTACTCGTGTCGGCGAAGTGATGAGAGGCTTCGCAAGGGTACTTTGATCGTTCCTGAATTACCCTAAGTGTTAAGGTAATAAAATCAAAGAGTGGTACCTTGAGATACGAATTTAATTCATTCCGTGACTGAGATTGTAACTCAAGACAGTTCGTATCTCAAACCCATTATCCCTTTTTAAAATAATACATATGAAATGAATCCTTTCCGGCCCCAACAGTTCGTATCTCAAATTTCAGGGAGAATGGGTGAAAAGAAGGAAAACAAATAATAAATAGATATTATCTGTATGAACAAAGTTACATATTTAAGAAAGCCAAGGTCATTATTTAGTCCACAGTTCTCTGAGTCAAAAAATGGGATAATTTAATGTTCAAATGTGGGACATGACTTTTTGCAGGCTGAACCTAATATCCAAAACTTGGAAATAACAGAACTGAAAGAACACTTTACTAACACACAGCAAAGAGAAACATTTCAACTTAAAATAATTCTTTATCTTCTGTCTGCCCTTATCTTCTTATCTACTTTGATTTTATTTCCTTAAAGTGCACCTGTCACCTCAAAACTAATATTAATTTAGGTTGTACTAATGAAATAAACATTTTTGTAAATATATATGTATTTAAAAAAATGTTCCTTTATACAGTGTTTCTCTCTGTCATCTTCCCTGTCAGCCTGCCCTTTTCTTTCCCGAGTTGGGTTGAGCGGGGCTAAATCATGATTGACATTATAGCTCCTCCAATCAGATCCCTTAAATCACGATCTATCAGGGATCTGATTAGAGGAACTATAATGTCAATCATCATTTAGCCCCGCTCATCTGACTTGGGAAAAAAGAGGCAGGCTGACAGGGAAGATAACAGAGAGAAACGCTGTATAAAGGTACATTTTTTAAAATACATTTACAAAATCGTTTATTTCATTAGCAGAATCTAAATTAACATTAGAGTTTTGAGGTGACAGGTGCACTTTAACACTTGCCCTTTCTAGCTGTTTGTCATTTAGTCTCTCAGTGCCTCCCAGACTTTAAACATGTTACAAACTGTGTGTCCTTTAGTACTGCTCTGACCTGATGAAGAGTGAATATCTCTGGAAAGCCTGTCTTAAATAATGAACTGTTGTTATTCCAAATAAAATATCATATAATAATACTACAGTAGTCCTCTTTCTAATTGTATTTCTTACATACTGTGGTGCTGGAGGGCAGACAGTGCACACCTCTATAATATGAGCCAAGTGAATTGACATACAGTAAGGGAAAGGGGAATTTTTTTTTTGTTATAAAAGCTATACTGCAGTACAAATGTTCCAAATGTACATTTTATTATTTTTTTTTATAAGTGGAAGAATAGTTTATAACCATTGGTTGTGAATGCTTCAATTTGTGACACCGAGTGGATTTTTTTTTTTTGGATCCTACGTAAATGAATCTCAGGTTTTTTAAGGGTGTAATTAAACTCCCATGAATTAATTTTGTTCTTTCTCATTCATTAGTGCTTTTCTTCCCTATGCATATAATGTAGTACCCTATGCGAGTGCACGTCCCTCAGCTGTTCTTATTGAACTGATCCATGACCCCGTACGGATTTTCCCATTCCCAGCCATGAAATTCACTACAAATTTCTCTTTCCGAGCTGCTCCCCAGTAGGAGACAGAGAAAGCGATTGAAACTTGGGCAGCAGATGGGAAGGGGGGGATCGGATACATTTCGGCTGCAGGCATTTCGTAAATTGGAAAAATATTTCTGGATTTGGTGCCGCTTTCCCACAGGGTGACCGCAAACTCCTGCTCATCAGCATCACACACACAAATACAATCTCTTCGTCCTCCTCTCTGACTATCAGTCGTTTCATTGTAACTTCTAGGGCTCACCTTACTCTCTCATGGACAATTAGTTGTTTAATCACAGCTTTACCCTCAGCTGAACCTTATTAAAAAATAAAAATAATGATTAAAAACACTGTGGAGAGATGTGCACTCCCTGTTTTATTAGTAAATAATGGGACACAAACAGCAGTGACACAAGTAGTCTTGGGAACATATTAATCGAAAGCGTGAATTGTCCTGTCGATGCGCAAATTCCCAACACTTCTCCAGCTTTGCATGTTTGGCAAATATAATTATATTCTGCAATGTGGTGAATACATCGCACAGTGTTTGAAGTTACAGTGACTACACCACTTCACATTATTTTCTGTGAATGCAACAACAATTGGGTAATTATCATGTGTCAGAGGCATACTTGTGTAAATATACAGATTTTAATTCACTAAAATGAAATGGTGAATTGGGAGGAGGGTGCTTGTGTCAGCATCAAAGTGCTAATGTGAGCTAGGAATTTTCTACTCTAAAAATCCATAGAAAAAGCTATTTTAACTTAGGTGACTATTCTCTATCAACAATACCAAAAATCAAAATGCTTTAATATACAGCAGTTGACTATTGCCAGTATGTCGTCTTTAATGTAGAAAAAGTTATGGTGACATTGTCTCCTTTAAACCAAAATGTAAACATATCATCTAAAATACGAAGAAAAAATTGCTAGTAAGTACGCCTACTTACAGCTTGAACCGCCGCTCAAATCCCCAGTAGTAGTCAAGCGGGTGCACGGGAAACTGCGGACTTGTACAGCAAACACCATAGGAAAGGACTTCCCAGCACTCCAAGGTTAAAAGGCCGCAATGCCGGCATGATTTTAATGTTTTTAATTTTGCCCATGTGGTAGCAATAAAACATACCTTTTAACCTTGGAGTGCTGGGAAGTCCTTTCCTATCATCTAAAATACACCTAGTATTAGTAACACAGTAGGGGCAAATATGCAACAATATGTAATTGTTACAATTTAACTGACGATACTCCAGAAAGTACTATGGGACAGTTTACTCAATCATTGTGAAAATACTCTGTTTAGTAAACATGCACAATTGACTAAGGCAAATTGTCTCATAGGGGCTTATTCACTGAAGTTTGAATTCCACTGCCAAAGTGACTTTGGGCCACTGTAATTCGCTATACACCGATAGTCGCAGATTCACTACTCCATATTTAGTTAATAGCAAAGAAGCGAGAAGCGATGGATGCGATTTCTTGCATAGTCAGTTGATCAGTAGAATGATGCAGAGAAGTGCATAGAGAGAAATTCTACCAGTGAAGTCCAGTGACATCATCCTTGCCATATCCCACTGACAGTATTAAGTGAATAACACATTCCTTTGTATGTCACCACCATATTCCCAGTTTATGCTGTCACTTGGTCACACTATTGTTACTTTTAAATCAACCTTACGCCACATCAAAGCCCTGATCTGGTGAAACCAACCTGGCAAATTCAACACAGTATGCCTTTCTAAAATTCATTACTTTGACAGGCTCCAGTGCTTGATGAATAGCCAAATTACATGTGCATGAAAATTAATTAGAAGAACTCAGCAAGTCTGAATAGGATGCAAATTCCCCATCAACACCATACAGCATAAATATTTTCTAATTGACTGCTGACACAGGAGCCAGCGCCATGCTCTGCTGATGTATGGAAAAGGACTCGCACATCATCACGCTCATTGCAGGGAGCGTTCCCATTGGCCCCGCAATGAACGTGATGATGTTGAAACCCTTTTGCACCGCCGATTCAATAAGTGGGCGGAGCTTCATGCTAGCTCCTGTGTCAGCAGAAGCGCTATGAAGTCTGCCTCGGTGAAACTACAGTACAAATGAAGCGGTGACTGAAACGGTTCAGCTTAATATAAGTTACGTTTTTAATATATCTTTTTTTCTTTTTTTTTTTTTGCTTTAGTTCTCCTTTATACCCATGATTCAGATTTACTATTGGGGTACTTTGGTGTAACAAGCTACATTAACACCAGAAACAGATGAATGGAGGTCCAGTGATTCTTAGAGGACTTGGTAACACCAAAAAAAAAAACAATTTTCTTTAAATTGCATTCCTGAATTTTATCGTTATCTGTCTGTTTTTATCTTTACTGATATCAGTCATGTTGTGAAACCAACCTCGCCCCGTCCCACTGTTTTCTATTCTATGCTGTGCTCAGTAACTGTGCACTAAAAGCCTTATTTTTATAGCTAAACATCATAATTTCTCAACACAATTTAAAATTTTCAGAAGCACAGATTGAATCTATAGTAACTATAAATGAATGTAAGTTGTTTTCATTTTTTTTGGCATTAATATAAGAATATATTTACTTAACAGCAATTTAGTAAATCTATTGCACTTAATATCCTATAAAAGCATTACCAATTACATGCATATCTCAATCCAGCCTACTGTCCTCTCTACACTGAACAATAAGTGAACTATAACACAACTGCTCTGCTCTACATTAGTAACAGTCCCACTATACAGAACATTAGTATTCTGAAACTGGTCATATCACCGTGGAAGTTTAGCCTAAATTGCACATTTTCTTTAAAAGCTATGCTCACTACTTGAAGAGTGAACGGTGAGTTTGACATCGGTCTGGTTTACACAATTACAGATAACTGCATGATTAAGATATCTGATTCTATAGTACCAATGCCATGGTTTATAGAAATGATTCATCATTTCTTCTGCAAAGTTCTTTGCAATCAGATGAATTTTTACTTTCTGTTTATTTATAAGGATCGGATGTCTAAGTCATTTTTTTTTAAAGCTATCTGACCATAATTTGTTCTGAGCAATCATGGCAGATAAACTGAATTACAGTATGCATTAAAGTGATATTATCACTCCCAAGATCCTCTATTTTTAAATCATCCTATTTTACTTTGTGTCACATAAATAAATTTCACTATACTGTTTTATTGGGACTTTTCTTGTAAGCGCTAAACCATGACAAAACAATTCATATCTATTTGATTTGCAGTTTACAACTTATGGAAAAAGTCCAAATGGCGCTTTCGTAATGGTCGCCATTTCAGACAATGAAGTGCCTATTTCTTGTTTTTTTGTATGTGTTTTGATAACGGCATCTTCTGACACTGCCCTTATGCAGGAATGAAAAAAAATCTATAACTCCTTTAGAATTTAAATACTCAATTTCCTTTGAGTACTAAGCCACTTTACTAAACAGTATATCTTAAAGCAAAAAGAAGTACTTTTATTCTTGGTGGTTAAATCCCTTTAAGTTCAAACGTTTAGTTTTAGAATATGCAGTGCTTATCTTTTCCAGCTGCTTCCCAGCGCTCACATTCACGCTATCGATTGATGTGGGTTCTTTTTTTTCTCGCCATTATTTGACTTGTAATGTTCCATAGATTTAGACCATTTGTTTAGCACTTTGGTGAAGTAGTTTTCTATTTATGAGGGGAGAATGTGTTTTGAATGTATTTAGATTTGGTCAATCAAATTAAAAAGGGTAGTGAAAATGTGTTTAAAAATACTTATGCCTGGTACGAAAAGTTTGCGCTTTTATCTATAGTTTTACAAACCCAGGCGCCATTACAGTGAGTGAAAAACATACAACACTTGTTTTAGGTAAGGTTTAAATGACCAAAGACATACATTTATTAATGGAGGTGGTGAAACCTACCAGCAGCAAGCTGTTGGTCTATTATAAAAAAGGAATGTTTTCATCAGTGTAATCTGGTGTCCTGGAGGTAAACAATTTGAGCAAAAATCCTACTTTTACATTGTAATTTAAGCTAATTTTCAGTTGCATAACAATTACAGTGGTGTTGAGGGAAATTTCATAGGATCTTTCAAAAATGGAGAGTTTGAAGTCGATAAGGAATTTCTCCTACGGCTATATGACAGTCTGTATATTGTATGTTTTGAATTTTGTAATAAAACTGTTAATTAGAACATTAGTAATTATTTAAAAAATGTTTATAAATCTGCCTATGTTTTAAAAGTATGCAGTCATAAAAAAAAGTTTAATTTCCTACAGAAAATGTTAGACACTTTTTTTGTGTTTGTGCAACTGTAGGATATAGAGCTACATATAAACAAACCAACCACTGTTTTTAGAAGTGCGTTTTATCTGCACAGTGACTGAGACAAGACACCTTTGTGAAGGGTGTAAACCAGGCCTGGACAAACTATGGCCCGCGGGCCGCATCCGGCCCTCCAGATGCCTCTGACTGACCCACATGAGGATGTAAAAAAGGTGTGTGTGTGGCCCACTGCCTTAGGTGTCAGTACATTAGACATGCCCCCCCGGTCCTTTGAAGCCATCCGGACCATTCATGTGGCCTGATGGTGAAGATAATTGCCCGCCCCTGGAGTAAACAGTTCTTCTGAATGCTAATTTTATGAAATCTGCGCAGTATGGTACTGTTTATATGGGTGTAAATGTATTTTTAATTTATTGCAGATAGAATATTTTTAAGATAATCTGCAACTGGCATTTTTTAAAAATCATTTAACCTTCCTCTTAACCCCCTGGTTGCTAAGTTCAGATAAAGATAACTTGGCAACAAGGCAATGTTTTTTAACTACAGACAGGAACAACGATGGTACAGTGCATGCATAAAGTATACTACATCTAAATTCTAGTGACAAATTTATATTTTAAAATGAAGCTTTGGAACAATTGATTTTCTATTGGTTAGAGATCAGTAACCCCTAGTAACTGAACAAATCTAAAAAGTGAAGAAATTTGAATAATTCAAAAGCAGCTAAAATAATAGAATAATAATCGGTGGCAAATTTGCTTTAAATACCAGTGTCTACAACAGTGGTTCTCAACCTGTGAGTATGATCCCTTTGGGGGTCAAATAACTGTCTCACAGGGGTCGCTGAACATGCTGCTCCACTACCTAACTCTGGTAGTGAGTGCAGGTCCCTTTATACAGATGTGCCTGCGTGGTGACGTCGCGGCCAAATGTCAAACACGACACAATGACGTTGTGACTGAATGGCAACATGTGACGCGTTACACTGTGATGTCACCAAGCGCACACTGGCATGATGACGTCATCACGGGGGTCTCGGATCCAGGTAGCTTGAGATCCACTGGTCTACAAACATTCTAGAACTTAATTTTCAGGCAAACAAAATTGCTGGTTTTCCTCTCTAGGAAACAGCAGCTTAATTAATTTTACATATTTTTTTTTTAATTATAAAATCTAACTCTCTATTTTGAGGAGACCCCAAAATGTTCTCTTTATTGTATGCACTGTGAATCTTCATGCTGGAATATTGATTGCCTTGTGCAAATGGAAGGGTTAATTATTCTTGCCAAGCTGCCCTAATTGGGTACACCTGGCTGTACTAGTTAACAGGTTGACCCCACCCTCTCTTTACTCCCCCCTCCCCCTCCCACAAACACACTCTCAACACACACTCACACACACAGACATTCTCTTTCTAACTCTTCATTGCACATTTAAGCATCCAGCGCTGAAGGTAAGAGGCGGTGGGAGCTGACAGCGCTCACGGAAACCTGTCAGAAGTCTGCTGATTGCAGATTTGCTCATTAACCCAGGCTGGAACATGTGTGTTTAATTTCTGGCGGCTTGGCTCTGCAGATGCCCTAAAGCAGAATATTGCCTGCGAGGCCAGGATAATGCGAGTTAGTAGCAGGGTGATGTTTGTTAGGTTAGAGCTGACAGTTTGTTTATATTCTTACAGTGGTATGATGAATGGGGGACCGGTTGATGCTAATTGGCCTAAATTGTTTCCCTGAGAACACCAGGCCAGAGTTACTCTAACTCCATTGCTCTCCCTAAACCATTGTGCAGGATAGATGGCTTCTTTAGTTCTTACCAGCTCTACAGGGCTTTGAGTATGGAAAATGTGTTACAGGCCTCGCTCACCTGTCAAGACTCAAATGAAACATTCTTACGATTACATTTATCAGACCTTGAGAAAACTCTAGTCTCCTGCAATGACATATGGGTGTGTATGTATTTATATGCTTGTGAACGTATACATAATTTATTTTTAAGTTGCCAAATGAAGTGGAAGTTAGGCAGATGCTCTTGCCTATAAATTTGCCCTACAACATACTAGGGTTACAATAGCACTCACATATTTACATGTTTATTAAAAAGGGTGACGGTGGAAAGGCTTAAAGGAACAGATAAGCTCGCAGAAGCAAGTGCTTGAAGATAAGCTTACCTAATGCACATGTAAGTGATATTTTTACAAATAGCATCTGCACAATAAATAATGAAATGTAAATAGAAAAGAGAAAAAAACAAAAGCATTTTTTACATGACACCAATTATATATATCCTGACAGCAGCTCTGTGTAGGGATGAGTGGTCCTGTGTTAATCCTTTAGCCAATCAGAGGATGTTACCTTGGGACATGGAGGCTGAAGTAGAGTACCCACTTCTCGCTCATCCCAAGCTTTCTACCACTGCAGCTCTGACAGAAATTGTTCCTTTTGGGATGCTATAAAGTCCCCAACTAGCAGCATTATATTAGCTGTCATTAACCACCAAGTACCGGTAAATGTCACTGATTTTGGAGACTGATTTCCAAGTATTTAGAATTAGGTAAAAATGATGCCCTATATAACAATTAAATAATGGGATTAGTTTCCTAGGAACTTAACTGTTCCTTTAATAGATACCTAGATACCTGCCACATATTTTGTGCCAGGTGTCAAATCATATCTCTCATATTTTCGCAAGGCGTACAATGAAATCTATCATCGTAGAGAAGGGGAAGGACCTGAGAAACAAAGCTGCCCTGAAACACTGAAAATTGTTCTTCAGCAATGAGTGGGGTGCCCCTCCAACACAATCCATTGGAGCTTTCTATTTATATTACCTGCTATACTATTGCCATTGACCTTGGTCTGTTCAGACATGTTCCTATATATTCCTACAGACATCACTTTCATTGTTGGGATATCCCTAATTTAGTTTAAATGATGCTCATATACTTTTTCCTTAGAAAGAAGTTAAAACTTTAGACTGACTGCAAAAGTGGGGTGTTAAAGTCAAACCAGCAGGAACATCCAAGCAATATGGAGCCAAATTACTCTTCCAGGTTGACTGGCATTTAGGATGACAGTCAGCCTAAAGCTTTAATTTAATGCCTGCTGTGATCTATAACCGTTTTACAGCTATAGGTTTCAAATGAAACAGCATGCTTGGATGACTGGACCAGAAACACCAGACAAAAACTGAAGGCAAAATGGAGATCTTGGCTGTTTGGTAAAAATCGATATCAATATTTTTTAATTGATTTTTACCGATTCATAACTTTTCGATCGGATTTTTCGACGGAAAGGTAAACATACTACTAATGTAAAGTGTGGCTACCTTTCCATCGTAAAATCCAATACAAAAACTCGATTGAAAAGTTTCTATCAGTGAAAATTGAAATTGGTCTTCTCGAGTTTAATAAATTTCGCCCTTAGGAGGTTATGGATCAAAGTGAGAATTTGACCGATTAAGTGAATTCTCGTCACTTTGGGTTGGCTACACTCTTGACTTTCTACTCCTTATTGAATTAACAGAGTATTCCCATAGAAAATCCACAACCGCAACAGAATCCTCTTCGTTATTTCGCGACCACGTCAGTAGCTGTCTATTGTGTAGAGTGCGAATGTCGTCAGCTGGTCAGTTTGCCACATCGCAGAGTTTGCTGAATATCTGAATATGGGGAGGTGGCGAATTCACACATTAGAACGGCAGCTAACCTTATAGAATATTGGTAAAAATATCTTTTGAGGATGAATGACCAATTTCTATTATTTTGAGATTGTTTTTCATTCTTGCAGTTGCAGCCACCTTTTTATTGGTTAGAAGCTCCGCCGATTCTTATTGGTTCCTAGGAAATTCTTAGATAATACATATTCATGCAAAATGTGCCAGAAAGCTAAACTTCTCTGCAACCAGCAATGAGAGAGAACACCAATAAATAAAAACCAGGAATTCAACCTCAAAGATGGCATTTTACATTAAAAAAACAAACAAACAAAAAAACAATTCACCATCTGTTAAATTGCAATACCGTAGATCAGTGTTTCCCAAATGGTGGGATGCGACCCAGTACCGGGCCACGAAAGCAAAATGCCGGGTCACGAGAGCGCGTATGGGTTTTCATGACTGAAAACTAGTAATGGACTTTACGCATTGCATCGCTCATGAATATTCATGAGTGGTGCCGTGCGTGAAGTCCCTTACTAAGTGGGTCACGAAAGATAAGCACAAAAATAACCGGGCCACGGAAAAATAAGTTTGGGAAACGCTGCCGTAGATGATACTATGGGAACTACTTTCTCCAGTTTCCATTTTATATTTCATCTGTGATTGTTTTAATCAAAGGGATGCCAAGTAAAAATGTTCTTTTAATGTTCATAATGAACCAAGAATGACTGTTTTCCCAAACTTTTCACTTTTATGTTTACCCCAGCCGATCGAGTTATAAGCAAACTGTTGTATCTTGCAGTCTGGTGCACAGTGCTTTAGATAAGACATCTGTGGTACAAAATAGTATTTTTAAATACAAACGTAGCAATCTTAGGAAACCTACGTAATGTGAAGGTAATGCTTATGCATGTATATGAACTGTTGTTCAAGTTAATATTGAAGAATGTAATATTTTTTAATAATATTCCTTCACCAGGCAGTCAAGTAAAGTTTATTTTTTTCACGGGAGCCTGTACTGGGTTTATTATATAATTGGATAATCTGAAATGGTTTACCCATATCTGGTTGGTAATATTTTATTTGGAAATATAATTCCATGGCTTGCCTGGTCAAATGTTGAATTAAAAAAAAATAAAAAATATTAAAATAAACACAAAGATTCTACAATCCAGTAATTTAGGAATGTTTGAGATGAAAATGAAGAATTTTTCTATTTGCTTTTGTGCAGCAATGATTTAAAGTCTAAATATGCTATACATTAAATCTAGTAGGTACAACACTAGGACGGTTCCTGAATGTCTCATTTAATATGCGTCTTGTGCCAGCCCTTAAAATTTAGCTCTGTAATCTCATGAAAATGGATTGCAAACATGTTTCTCTTGCTTAATTTTTTGCACCAGTGTAAGTATTTAGTGGTTTCTGCAAAAAGCTTCTTTGTAAACAGATGAACAGCAAAGATAAAACAAATATAAGAACACATAAAGGCGAAAATAAATCAATACGTAATAAGTAGAATTTTTTGGACATTTTAATCAGAGATCAGTTTCATGTTTCCATAAAGTGCACCGCATTTTATCCAAAGGGTTAATTACATCTGTCATTCTCTAGATTTTTGAATACCATGACCTCACAGAGAGAGGATATCACATTATAATTACATTATGTAATATTTGCAAGAATGGTTGACTTCCTTCCTGATCTTCATTGCTTCGCTAAAAGGGAACCACAATAAACCACAGCATGACTTAGTCAGTACAAATTTATTGGGTAGATTTTAGCCCTACAACATATACATTTATGCCCAGGAGGCAGTTACAGCCTAGGATTCTAAAAATTTCCTTATATCTGTTTTTTTATGGCTAAAACTAAAAGCAGAGCAAGACTTGACAAGACGTTATTTAAACAGATGGCATTGACATCAAACCCAGAAAAATTGTGGTTGAATTCTTATCTGAGAGAGAGTTTTTATCTGGATCTTTGTCTTCTATGAATTGACATTAAAAACTCTAAGTTAAGCTGGATACATACAGTATATTGTAATCTCTTGCCTAAAGAAACCAATATAATAATCAACACAGACGCCATACAAACTAGCAATTCAGAATCTCATCATCTAAAAATTTTTTGTGAATACGTGTTTGAAGTCCATCAGCCAACCCTGAAAGAATTACTGTCCACAAATAATCGTTTTGTTTAGGCTGTAAGCTTTGTGATCTATTACCATTCAGTTTAGCCATCCATCTGTGGATAAATTATAACATATCACACTGTGGCAAGTGTTATAAGATAGGTGTTGTGATGTAAAATCACAGGTCCATTACATTACTAGAGGCACTACAGGGCACTTCACTGCTTCTTTTACAGATTTGTTTTTTGACTTTTTTGCACTTGACTGCTGTTACATCTCTCAAGTAACTAAGGAGTCTTTGGGTACCCTTTCCCATGCGGCTGATGCAGGTTGAACAGCAAAGTGCAGAGTCTGAAGGACCCCCGGTCTTCAATCTTAAACCCTTGCAAAGGGGTCTGGACTTTACTGCAGGAGACTCCCAGGTCGTAGCCCTCAGGTTAACAGTTACAGTGATGGCAGCTGGCTGTAACACAGCTGAATAGGATCTCCAACTATAGGGCACAGGAACTTCTGGACTGTGCTTTATCCATGGAGATACTGAGGAGCTGAACAGAGGACTGAAGCACTGGAAGCACTGCAGGCTGAGACACAGGTACTTATTGGAGCAGAATAGCAGTACGGTGACATGAAATTCAGAGACAAGACTGATTATCATACTGTAGTTTAGCATAGATTGGACCATGGAACACAGAGGCATGGAAGCACTGAAGAACTAGCAACCTCACAACTTCAGACAAGAGACCCAAGAATAGGGACCAGAGTCTAAGACATGGGACATGAAGCACAGTCACATGAGACCAGAGATGCAAGACTTGACAGAAAATAGAAGCACTAAACAAGAAACAGGAGACTAAGACAAGGGATTGAGAGAGACACCAAGGGACAGAGACTAGAAGCAAGGAGCTAAAACCAATAGTTATAGAAAGCGGCAGCATACCAAGACGAGTGGGAAATGCTGAGAATATGTAGGAGAAATGGAAGGACAAGCAGCAGAGAGACTAGAAGCAGGAGGAGGTACAGGAGAAATTCAACAAAGAACAAAGGAACACCAGCAAACACATAAATTCAATTAATAATTGTGCAATGCGCCTAGGAAGCACCCATCTTTTAAATCTCCTGCTGCCACATGCCTGCTGACATCAGTGAAAAAGATAGGCTGCTTCCCACACACAAAAGCAGTCACAAACCATAACTAGAGAGCATCACTATGTTCATGACAAGTACTTGCTGTTCCATTAATGAATTTTGCAGGATGACATGAGAGATTTCGTTCCTAATTATAAACTTTTTATCATTAAAATATTGTGCATTAGACTCCATTGTAAGGAAGAGTATATAAAAAAAAAAAACTTCTTGGGCTAAACTACCTACCAGGGGTGAGGCTAAATGATTGTAACTTTGATTGGTTCTGGTTTAATGTTCTTTGTGTGTTTGCTGAGGTGTTACCTCAGTAAGTGCTAGATGTCTTGGGTCACAAACTATGCATGGTTCAAGGTTCTGCTGGATTCCCACATCATCATCAATAAGCAATTTCTGATCCCTGGGGTGATTCCCATTGCAGAAGACCTGTGGCTTCAAAAGGACAACAGTGAATACAGGCAGTAGACTGTGTTTTGGCACATTCGGGTCCATTAATTATATCCTGGGAACAGATCCAGTGTAGGCCTGTAGAATAGGCCTCTTGAAATAGTTCCAGACTAGCTAGTCAATCTTAAAGGTGTACACCATCACATTACTAAATGGACTAGTTCCTACTCATCCACTGTAACAGTCTGGTTATTTTAAACATGTGAACTGGTTAGACTGTTCGGTTACTGCAGGAAATAAGTTTACAGACATACAGGAATTCATTCTGTATCATTACGGAGCAGGAATAAGATTTAAAGTTGGGTATGCTTCTGTTATTTATATTAGTTTTTTTTTTTTTTTTTATGCACTAGGAGCAAATCATTTTTGCAGTACAATGCAGTAGAGAAAATGCTGGGAAACAACGAGATCAGTGATCTCTACGCTTGCTAACCCAGAGTTTCTCTGTAGCTTTATTACATCACTGCTATTTATAGCAGAAATTTCAAACTGGAAGCTTGGGGCAATTTGTGGTCCTTTAAACCCATCCTTCCATAAGTTCTATTCATATTTTAAATAGAGCCTAATCTATTTAATAGGGTCTGGCCCCTGATGTAGTGTAGATAAATAAGATTATTGGTTTGGAAAAGGAATGCTTATCCCATTTATTTGGTATGGATATACAAGATTGTGTGTGGCTAAATAACCATGTCATTTTGTTTCCTTCTCTAGATTACTTGCAGAATGATTGAAATGAGTGATCTGTTCACCATACACAGTCATAGAAAATGTGTTTAACATTTAAATACGTCTTTACTTTTCAGCAGGCGCACATCCAGAATTCAATTCTTGATTGTAGACAGAAACCAAATATATAAAGTTGTGCAAATATGTTTTAAAGAATATACATGATCTTGAAAACTTTCTTTTTAAATTTAATTATTTATTATTATTTATTCATTTTTATATAGCGCTACTATTTTACGCAGCACTTTACAGAGATTCATCATTCACTTCAGTCCCTGCCCCATGGAGCTTACAATCTAGTTTCCCTATTTTGTCATACACACACACGCACACACACACACACACAGAGATGAATGTTTTTGGATTGTGGGAGGAAACCGGAGTGCCCGGAGGAAACCCACGCAACAAATTTAAAAGAAAAGGTTCTTGCCACACATTCATTTTCAAGAGATCTGGGATGGGGCGAATGTTGATGGAGAAAAGTCACTGTATGGAATAGCTGACTACAATACAGTCACATAGTTATCAGAAAAACCCACCCTGATCAGTCTCATGTTCAGTATCTAGATGGATTAAAGGGGAATTTTAGGCATTAAATAATATGTTCTTCCAGTTCTTATTCAATATGTTGTTTAGTAGTGGAAAATGTACTTGAGCATCTAAGTTCCAACATGCAAACCTTCCTTTTCCTCCACTCCACTATGTTTATTATGGTGGTACCCAAGTCCCTTTGTCCCTATGTTTTTTTGAAAATGTTACTCTATTAGCAGTTGTAGTTATTTTAAAGGGTAACTCACATCCTATAAATGCTTTTGTTAGATGCTGAGCAAAGTCTATTGGCATGGGGTTACCAAATCACATGATTCTAGCAGACCTTACACTAATCACTTAGTATACACTTAACTGAGAATGTCGACATTCTACCTCCTGGAGTCTTAAATCTCTCTTACTCCTCAATGTGAAAAACATGCAGTTCTACTGGCACTGGACTGGTGCAATGGCATACCTCCTCATTTGGTCTATCCTGTAGCTATTTCTGGCTGGGGACTCCTGGAAGTTTCTCCAGTAACTGATTTCTCTAAAGAAGTCAACTGTAAAGGGAAATTAGTCTTCCACCCAGGACTCTGTCTATAGATCTTTACCTGGATCCTTCAAAAACTGCAGCCAACAAGCATTTTTTTCTTTTAATATTTGGATGTTGTTTATGCGGGTAACTAATTCAACCTTCTCTCTGTGCCTAGCTCCTGAGGGAACCTACATGTGATGAGATGTATATTTTAAATCCTGGCCCGTAGGAATATATCTCAGATCATGCAATAGAGTGGAAACCCAAATCTCCATCAAAACACTGTCTGCATAGTAAACAGAGGGTGTAAAATGGAATCCTTCCCTTGGGCATCACCTGGATAAAGCTTTTGTGCCAGAAGCACTGTTGTGATCTTTTGCTCATGTTGGTAATGAACTTGCAAATGCTCTAGTGTATGTTCGTGTTCATCCTGCTCAATAAACATCATAGATTATTTGTATAGCCAGTTGACTTTTTTATTTATGTTGCTTGTACCTCCAATTTGTAAGTGGGGACCCCGTAAATTTTACAGAGAAAAAGAGAGGATTTTGTTAATATACCATTGCAACTTTCAGCAAAAAATGTCAATATGCCTTTAATGCACAGAATGGCTGATGGGTGTCCTTGCGTGTGTGTTTGTGTGTGTGTGTGTGTGTGGGGGGGATGTGGGCTTCTTCTGGCCTCCCGATGTGCCCCTCTGTCCTATCCCCAGCGTATCAGGAGCTTCTGATTGCTCACAATGCATCACATGACCGTGATATCATGTCTCACACAGCTGCATCCATTAAATTCTGTTATGCTCTGAATCTAGGGGAGATTGCCCCCCTTGGAATCTTTTGCTTATCCATCCCTGTGAATATCATAGTATGTATTTAAAAGATTACAAGGGAACTTTGCTATAGGTTCTACTATTATTTTTGAAATATCAGAAAATGAGAGTCATAAAAATATGGTCACCAGATAAATTATTATAAATTAGGAATCTACCCTGAGTAGTAAAAATAAAATATATATTTTATGTAAATTAGGCAATAACATAAGATGATGTATAACTTTTGCTTAACTTTATGGGGACCATAGCATAAGTTCCTTTATGGGGACCATAGCATAAGTTCCTTTTTGGTTTTGTACCACATAGCAATAGATACAACCTCCACTTACCAACATGTAGAGGATTGTAGAAGTGTATTCTGCTCATAAGACTCTTATAAGGTCGATAATTTAAATGTGTTAACCCTTGGCATGAGCAGTGTTAGGTAGCTTAGGGATCCAAGAGGAAACCTCAGTAATTTAGGGATCTACAGTAACAGGCAGCCCAGTTGCCTTCTCAAGGATTGTTAGATGGTTATTGCACAACCATGGAGTATGGTGATATTTTGTGTGACTAAAGTCTCATGGCATTTTGAAATGAACTACTGATGAATGTACTGAACATCATGGGGGATATCCAGGGAAAAAAAAACAAAATAAACTTTTATTCTGATGTTGGATTTAATCCAAGAAATTAAAGTAATTGTGTAACAGAATTAAAGACTGTTGCATCTAATAGAATGACTGTAGATTGTACATTTATGATTTCTGGTGACTTTATTGATTAATTTAAAAATGACAATGAGTTGGATAAATCACTATTTTTTTATGCTCCTTAAATGCCATGACTTTCTTAAGATTTATAATAGATCACGAGGATCTGAGATTGGCCACATCGAGTAACCAACCATGTTTTTGCTTTTATTATTCTATTTACTCACCAATTTCAAATGCTGATTTGTTGCTAGACCCAAATTGAAATTTTCTGAAGCGTTCATTAAGTGAAGCTTCTTAAATTTCAGGTCAGTACTACTGTAGGTAACCATTTGACAGTGTAGGTAATATAATAAAATAATAAGTTCTATTGCAGCTCAAAGAAATGGCCAGACTCTGTTTGACAAAACTAATAGAGGAGTAATAATTTCTACCTTTCAGCACTGTCTATGTTTGTATGCAATAGTGTAATGACATAGCTCCTATGGAAAGATGAACTTAGCCAGGATTTTACTTATAGTTCCTGAATTTTTAAATGGATGAAACACAAGACTGATCAACTTACTTGAGATTGGAGGGAAGTTAAGGCTGTGTGTATTTTTAAAATAGTTATGATAGATTTTTCTACAATTTGTGAAGGAATTTGTAATGGATACCACACAAACTCTCACTCTGTCCTCTCATGTTCCTGTGACACAGACTGTATGAAGGGAAATAGCAACTGCAGCAAACTCTTGATTTCCTTTACATTAACATTAAGCAGTCACTTTATTGCATTTCACTGTGCAGTTAGTTTCTTGCATTATATTGACTGGGAAGATATAGCTATTGGCAAGTTGAACTTTTATTGAATTCCATTAACATAGCGTATTCTATTTTGGTAGAATTTTAAATGAATTCCAATGTTATGGCAACAAGATTACTCCTTTGCATTATAGTTCTATTTTATGGCCTGCCAGGTATATATCCAGCCCCTCTTGAAACAACTCTAGTGTTTAGGACAGTGATGGCTAACCTATGACACACAGATTTTTCTCAAAGTGACACACCACCCGAGTTATGCTTGGTTTTTTGACGAATTTTGACACACCGAGCTCAGAAGGTTGGTTATCACTGGTTTAGGACAACCTCTTTAGGGTGGGCATTCTATAACTCTACTGCTCTTGTAGATGGAACCAACTCTCTTCTAAGTTCAAGAAATGACCCCCTGTTATGAGATTTCTTTTTTAAATAAGCCCACCATTTTTTGGTTCCCTAAGTATTCATATCCTCCCCCATGAATTGTCTAAACAAATATAGTTTGAAGAGCCTTTCTTCATAACGATGAATCTTCATTACCTTTATTTATTTAATAGCTCTTCTCTGAACCTTTCTTTGGTGCGATAATGTCCTGTTCATGAACTGTATATTCAATATGTAGTCTTACAAGAGCTTTACATAAAGGCAAAATTATACTTTGTTCTATTGATTCTATTTTTCTTTTTAATATAGGGCAACTCTTTGCTACAATTGCTAAGTCAGAAGAGGTGACTTTTTTAAGTAAATGTCAACATAGAGGAAAATACCTGAAGTGTGAACAATTTTCTTACATTAATAGTGTCTGTAGCTCTAACATATTCATTTTATATTTCTCCCAACCTCTTCTTTCCTCATATCTTCTCCAATGATTTATTCTTCTTGTCTCAAGCCCACATACTATTCTTCCAACTCCATTGCATAGTCCTTTTTTCTACTTAAGCCTTGCATCTGACTCGTCTGTGGAATACCGTACTTACTACACTCACAAACCATGTATGTAAACACTTCTCAACCTATATACATTGTATTTCTCTCAACCCACATTCCATTTTTCCAAACATTCTGTATCCTGCACACTATTTCTCCTCATGCCCCAGCCCACACACTTTTTATTTCTCCCACTTTCTAACCCCTTAAAATTATTTTCCAGCACATCCCCCAACCCAGCACACATTTTACACATTATACATTCTTTCCCTATACCCACTTTTTACTTGCGATGAGTACTGAAATAAAGATCTAAAGGGCATGGGATTGGCTTATAATGGCCTCGTCCCCTAAAAGTTTCAAAAAATGAACAGAGCAGTGCATCAATAGGGGGAAATTTTTGTGGGTTATAATAACCCTTAACATGATGGAGCTAGAATATTAAAAGCAAAAACTTGATTACCATGAGTCACCAGACGTGGACAATTGTTTCTCTAGTTGAAACAATACACCTGAAATATTTAATGTTTTAAGTGTTTATATATTGGATCAAGGTTTTTAATACATATTTAAAGGAGCAGTACTACCAATAAAAGTACCCCTAATGCATCACTTTTTAAGCACCTCCCAGATGCATTTACACTTGCTTTGTTGTGCTGTAAGGCCCAAAACATGAATATTTATTGTATACAGCTCAAATGTAAATGAAGATGCTGGGTGTGTGTGTTTAAAATATATTACACAAACAGGGAGTTGATGAGAAGACGCAATGGAAGACATTTTTGATCCTTTAGACTGTGAGCTTTTACTAGCTTTTGCTTTTCATCCTTTTATTTAATTTTATTTAATGCCAATCAGTGTCTTAATGTCGGTTTCATCCATATTTCTAAGCGCTGTGGAATATGCTGGCACAAAAATAATATAATAATGGATTATTTACTAACCATTAAGCATACAAAACCAGACATTTAAATTCAAACAGAGAATAGTCAATTTCTGTCCTTTACCGGTCCTTTGAGACTGCTGGATCTGGAGTCACCTGTATTTATAAAGGGACCTGAAACCATAATTATGTTCTTTCCACTGTTAATCTGACCCCTGCTCGCAAAGCTCTTAGAATTTTCTCTTCCATCTTGTCAAACCAACTTCAGCCAATTCTGAGCAAGCTAATATTGTTTTGCATGAACTATGTAAACACGGGGCCATTTAACTAACTTCTACAAAGTTCCACTTATCATGGACCAGCCAGATCAGAGGAAACGTGCACACGTGTAGCAAAGTACCTTCATGAGTGAGGAGAACCAAATAACACTGCTAATTACTTCCTCATCTAATTTGTTTCCTCTGCACACTTAACTGCTCAGCTGCTCTTCTCTCTATAAAATGTGGAATTTTCATATATTTGTCCTCTTCTTTAGTGACCCTTACATTAAATATGTATTATATACCAATAGAATGTAGTTTTGAAAATGGGAAAACAGTGAGATTTTTATATTTTATATATTTTTTAAAAAAAATCTACCCTTCTTTTAATCTTTTTTTGGTAGCCCTACCACCTCAGAAGCACATGAGGGGTTGAATTAGGATGAATTATAAACCAAGTCCTTTAAGGTAGAACCTTCTACAAAGATTTTATGTGGACTCTCTTCATATAGAATAAATTCATACTGCAAGCAATAACAAAAGCACAAGATCAACATGAGTATATATTATATACTCTGTATACAATAAGCTGTTTCAGAAAATCTCTTGGCTTTTAGTGTATCCTGTGCACCAATTCTCTTTGATAATTAGCGATTTTTGGAGCTGCCCATACGATTTGTGGTTATTTGTGATTTAACAAGACTTTGAGACAGAGTTAAATATCCAGTCCCAAATTAGGCTTACTTTAGTTTAAATTAATGACTGTAATATAGTTGAAAGGGTTTTATTGCTGTAATTTAAGTTTGGGTCCCTAGAGGAAATCACTGCTGTGAGAAACAAGTCTCTAGTTAAACAATATCTGTCAGATGTATATAGAGACTGTTTTGACTAGGTCACGGCAAAAAAAAAAAAAAAAAAAGTTAAATCTATTATAATTTGCTGACCCAGGTATTTTGGTATAAATAAAGAGATGTAAATATATTTGCTCATAATCAGAGAAGATTACACAACAAGCATGAATATTAACTTAGGCTGGGAGTATTAGGTAGTGAAAGTGATAAGAAACCCTACCTAAAAGAAGGCAAGCATATCTTCAATGCCTTGAAAAAAAAAAGCAAGTTGCTTCAGTATTCAAACTGTCGCATTAAGTGACATTTTTACTTAAATGGCATGCTTATGAAGACCACTCAAAATTTGACTAGACTAGTAGAATAATTCTGCAAAAATTCCTGGGGGGGTTGAGTACGTATGAATGCTGGAAGTTTTTTCAACAAAGGACTGTAATATATCCTGCCAAAATAGTGCTGCTTGCCCACCTGTCACTATTTGTTTAGGGGAGTAGACAATTTTTTGAGCCTATCAGGATGTCGTCTGGGTTTGTTTTTGCTGGGGTTTGCCATGCTGAGCCCTGTCTACTTCCAACTGGGCAAAATTTAATAAACTCAGAAAAGCCCGATTTTGCTTTTCTGAGTTTATTCCCTTGAAGTTTCTTGTGGTAAATGAGATTTTTTTTATCAATATTTACTGACTGAAACTTTTCAATTGAGTTTTTTAATGGAAAGGTATCCATACTTTACATTAGTAGTATGGCTACTTTTCCATCGAAAAATGCAATCAAAGTTTCGTTCGGTAATTATTAAACGAAAAAAATTGATTGAAAAAATCTTGCGAATTTTACCGCAAGAAACTTCTGAGATCTTGCAGGAATAAACTCAAAGTGAAATTGGGCTTTTCCGAGTTTATTAAAATTTTGCTCAAAATTTAAGCCTTAAAATTCTGCAGAAGCCATATAAGAAATGGGACCGAGGGCAATTCAAAGAGTCACATTGTGTTAATTGTGTTATGCCTCTAAAGGCAGGCTTGCAATTGGATTAATAGCACATGGGTCTTATGTAATGAACTACTCTGAATAGTTCCAAGAAAGGCAAACTGAAGATGATGCGTTTGTAAGGAACTGGAGACCTGAGCTGAACCCCAATATTAACCAGCTAATTTTAGAAGTGACACCATATCTGTTTGTGGCTGACTAGGATTTATAGAAGTAGTGTAAGGTGAACCTAAAGTGGTGTAAGACTGGAATGAGATCAGTGCAGGTGGAGAGCTCAGATCAAGGATCAAGAATCCTAATCCTAAAGCAAAGGCAGGGATCATGGCAGATAGCAAGAGAATCTAGTTAAACAAAAGCAGCCAATCAAAAGCTCAAAGATTATGCATGAACGGTATCAAATGAAGCCATCTTGGGCAGAGATTTTCAATCTGAGGTAAATGGGCTATGAATGAGCAAAAGTGCAGAAGTTTTTGTTTATATGTGTGCTTATGCAGACGAGTAATTCATTTTCTGAGATGATCTGCTATTGGATATCAAATCTTGAGAAAAAGGTTGACACAATCTTAACAAATTTCCCCTGTAGAATGCTGCTATCTATAATCTGTTACAAAATGTATTGCAAGTTTGACAACCCCCTTCAAAATGTATAGTTTTGTTTTTTGTGTACAGTCTAGAAGTGGGACATTATTGAATGGACTTTTGTAATGTGTGCTTCTCAAACACCTCTCTGCTCAACACCCTTAACTTACTTTTGTGGGGCAGCCAAAGGGGTTGTCACTGGGCATGCAGCAATGGGTATCAGTGAATTTTGGTTAAAGAAACACTCCGGCCAAAATTTAGGGAAATGCATATGCTAATTTATACTAATTACTAACTTTTAGTAAATGCTTTTATTTTGTTAATTTTGGACAAAAACTACACTTTCTTACTTGTAAAGAATGCTGTCCAGCACTTCCTTGTTGCTGACTCCATCTTCTTTCTGTGCCGGCGACTCTACGGCATCCAGTTCAGGCAGTCCATCTGAGGCACGCTCTCCCTGTGAAGCCCCACATCAACATTTCCTAATAGTCACATGAGAGAGCATGTTGTCATCAACGCGTCCTCCCTTGATGACGTGCACGCTCTCCCATGTGACTATTAGGAAATGCCAATGCGGGACTGCAGAGGTGAACGCGCCTCAGATGGACTCCCTGAACTGGACGCCATAGAGTCGCCGACACAGAAAGAAGATGGAGTCAGCAACAAGGAAGAGCTGGCAGTAGAGTTGTGCACCGTGTTAGCCGTAGATTTAAGCAAAGACAAGGGAGTATAGGTGATACTTTTTATTGGCTAACGGAATAGAGGGTAAATGCAAGCTTGTTTGGCCTTAGGAGCCTCGAAAGCTTGCATTTACCATCTATTCCGTTAGTCAAAAAAAGGTATCACCTACTGTATACTCCCTTGTCTTTGCTTAAGGAAGAGCTGGCCAGCACTTCTTTACAGGTGAGAAAGTGTACTTTTTGTCCAAAATTAAAAAAAAAAAAACACATTTACAAAAAGTTAGCAATTAGTATAAATTAGCATATGCATTTTTTTCCCATTTTGGCCGGCGTGTCCCTTATAGTAGGATATGGCTGTCTCACAATAAAAAAGACAGTCGTATCCTACTTAACCACAAAAAGGTATAGAAACCATTTGCAAAGGTATTTTGTGTATGCTATGAAATGTAGTGTAAAGAAGAACCAAGTTGCTCTTGTCTTACCAGGCATATTGTGAACTTTACACTCTAAAATATTTTGACAGAGCAGATCTGGAGCAATTAAAATAATTAAAAAAAAAAAATTGTCTGGAATAGCACTTTAAATGTCTGTGCTTGTCTGTTTTATAGTAGCAGTATAATTTGCAGCTGCCAGGATAAGTCAATAATTATGATGGCTGGATTTAAAAAAGAGAAAAAAAATATAGAAAGTTTTAGAAAACTAATGGATATATAT
>WMED01000129.1:0-18603 GCA_019650415.1 Pipa parva
TTAACTGTGGACACAAGTGGAAGCTGTCTGAAAGGGATGTTCGGGTGCTAACCTGGATTGCATGCAAAAAATATAAATCCACGGCTACCTAAATCACAGCAGAATTAAATGTGCACCTCAGCTCTCCTGTTTCCACCAGAACTGTCTGTCTGGAGCTCCACAGAGTCAATATACATGGTCGGGCTTCTATAGCCAAATCTTTGGTCACTCATACCAATGCCAAACATCAGTGTCAATGGTGCAAGGAGTGCAAATCTTGGGCTGTGGACAATTTGAAACACATATTGTTCTCTGAGAAGTCCACCTTTACTGTTTTCCCCACATCCGGGTGAGTTACGGTGTGGAGAAGCCCCAAAGAAGTGTACCACCCAGACTGTTGCATGCCCAGAGTGAAGGATGGGGTTGGATCAGTAATGGTTGGGCTGCCATATCAAGGCATTCCCTTGACCCAATACTTGTGCTAGATGGGTGCATTACTGCCAAGGACTACGGAACCATTCTGGAGGACCATGTCCATTCAATGGTTCAAATATTTTATCCTGTAGGCCGTTCCATGTATCAGGATGATAATGCACCAATACACACAGCAAGACTGGTGAAAGATTGGTTTTATGAACAATTGAACATGAAAGTGAAGTTGAACATCTCCCATGGCCTGCACAGCAACCAGATCTAAATATTAGTGAGCCACTTTGGGGTGCTTTGGAGGAGCGAGTCAGGAAACCTTTTCCTCCACCTGCATCATGTAGTGACCTGGCCACTACCCTGCAAGAAGAATGGCTTAAAATCCCTCTGACCACTGTGCAGGACTTGTATATGTCATTCCCAAGACGAATTGATGTTGTATTGGCCGCAAAAGGAGGCCCTACACCATAATAATAATTTATTGTGGTCTAGAACCAGGTGTTTCAGTTTTTTTGTCTAACCCCCTGTATATGTATAAAGTATAAGCTCATAGACAAACTCTTGTAATCTTGATCCATAGATTTCACTTCTTCAGTGTAGAACTTAATAACCACTAATATATACCTTAGCAGTTTAACTCACACAACATAAAACCCCTACTGTATATTACAAAAGTCCATCATAATAGGTTGTTGGGGTTTTTTTAATAAGAGGGCATGTATACAGTTATTTACAGTAAAGCACCAGTCTTCCAATTACAACCAGTGAATGTAGAGCTTAAACCTGCAGCCTAACCACAAATTGTAATATCTAACAAAGTAATACCTTCCCCAGTAATGGTTTTGGTCACTCTATATGTGTTCAGATTATAATAGCTGTAGTTCAAGTTCACTTAGATCACTCAATTCAAAGACCTCAGGGGGGATATTTACATTCCATTAGGCATAGGTTATTAATCAGAATTTTTGTTAAACATTTAACATAATACCCTTTTTTCTGTCTATGTTAAGTTAACTGAATATCAATTGCAATAAAATCCCAACCATAAGAACATGAGACAATAATGTATAATAGCAGCTGTAAAATGAGGTCTGCACACTTATCAAATTAATTCTGCATAGATGCCAAATTCAGTCTTCCAATAAGGTCATAGATAATCGTGCTCTACTTTTTACACAAAAAAAAAAAAGACACAAGAATTAGATATAGGTGGAATGGCCATTGATGTAGAATAACAGTGGGAAAAGGATAACTGTGATCTGCACTGTAAAATTAGTGACTGATCCATCTGTATGTATATATTCAAATTACTCGGCTCTTATATTTCTTTTTTTAATTAGTTTATTGATTGAATATAAAAATGTGTGAAAAAAATGTCCAGAGATTAATTGTACTTTAAAATGCATTTATGCCTACATGTATACTTTGCTTGCCAATTTATAGGCTACTATATTAGCTTTTTAATCAGTGTTTTATACTAATTAAATATTTTACCAGCAAAATGTGTTAAAAGTCTAAGGGGCGAAATTTATTAATCTCGGAAAAGCACGTTTTGGCTTTTCCGAGTTTAATCGGGCGAACATCCGGAAGTTACTCGCAGTAAGTATCGCGAGATTTGTTTTGATTGATACTTACCGTGAGAAACTTTTTCCATTGAATATTTCCATGGAAAGGTAGCCATTCTACACTAATATAATGTATTACTATACTACACTAATGTAAAGTATTACTATACTACACTAATGTAAAGCATTACTATACTACACTAATGTAAAGCATTACTATACTACACTAATGTAAAGCATTACTATGCTACACTAATGTAAAGTATTACTATACTACACTAATGTAAATTATTACTATACTACACTAATGTAACGTATTACTATACTACACTAATGTAAAGCCATACTACACTAATGTAAAGTATAGCAACCCTTTCAATGGATATATTCAATGGAAAAAGTTTCTCTTGGTAAGTATGGATCGAAACAAATCTCTTGATACTTATCGCGAGAAAATTCCGGGTGTTCGCCAGATTAAACTCGGAAAACAAGCTTTTCCAAGTTTAACAAATTTCGCCCTTTAACAGTATCTGGTTTTACACCCTTAGAGTTTTTCTTTGTCAATTACTTTTTGTTAATTTCTTCCTAGTTTGAAATGAACACTCTGCGCACCTATGCTGTGTGTGTGTCTGTATCAAGAGAACCAACTGTTTTGTTAAATATAATGTTTGCGTGATAAACTATGGGTAGTTGTAACAGGAATGTTACAGATATAGCTATTATTTCCCTCGCAGCTGAAAGATAAATTCATTTCAAGTGCGTCAATTATCCACACTAGCTTCACACACACAAACATATAAGTGAGTATTACGATAATTGGTGATAGCTTTTTTTTTTATTGGACTAACAGTCAGTTTAGATAAGACAAGCTTTCAAGAGTTCTGTCCTCCCTTTCTCCAGTCTCAAACAGGTGGGTGAATTCAGAGCAGTACACTTTGTAGAATTTGCTATTTGACAGACTTCATTGCTTGCTAAATAGCCAAATTTCCTGTGCAATGCACACGCAAAGTGATGCAAATAGCTCCACAAGTCCGTGGCTATTGTAAGCATCAGAATTGGGAAGGAATTCATCACATTACAGAGTTTATTAAACAAGTTGAGTTGGAAAAGTCACAAAAGGACGCAAATTTGTGACTTTACATGTGACTTAAAGCTCTATTTGGTTACTGTAGGTTACTACAATAAACTTCAATTTGTTCAATATATGTACCCATTTTTCACAATATGCCCCTCCAGTTAAGCGCACATTGAAAAAAATCGTCCATGTATTTTACTTCAGCTATTCTATTTTAACATAAAAACTTAATTAAAAAGTGGATGTTATGGTAATTCTGAAAGTGCACCTGTCACCTCAAAACACTAATACTAATTTAGGTTGTACAAATAAAATAAATGATTTGTAAAAATATATGTATTTTTTAAAAAAAGTACCATTAAACAGCGTTTCTCTCTGTCATCTTTCTTGTCAGCCTGACTTTTCTTTCTTGGGTTGGGTGATGATGATTGACATTATAGCTCCTCCAACCAGATCCCTGCTAGATTGTGATTTAAGGGATCTGATTGGAGGAGCTATAATGTCAATCATTGTGTAGCCCCGCCCACCCAACACTCAGGAAAGAAAAGGCAGGCTGGCAGGGAAGATGGCGGAGAGAAATGAGGTGAAAGTACTTTAATACAATATGCAGGGCATCATGTTGGAGGACAGTTATAGAAATGAAATCCATGCTCTATCTAATGACAGTCTATTATGAACAGTGACTATGGACCAGTAGCAAATACTGTTTTAGAGCAATAGTTTCTAATTATTGAACTTCCCCAGTACTAAACTAAAAAAACTAAATATTAATTGGTCTTTTTGTAAGAACTTTGATGAGAAACTAGAATTTCTTCTTTATCGGAGCCAGACAATAAATGAAATACAGCAAGCCAGTATTTTCGTACAGCATTTAATATCTTCTCACATATCTCTAAACTTGCTTCTCACAATGGGCTAACTTTTGTGTTAACATTCAAAGCACACAACCAACAATTCTGTGCGAGAGGAAAGAGTTACCAGGTTTTGATCTTAAATTCTTCAACTTGCCAACAAACCAAATGTTTATTCTTTATTCCCTTATTTCTTTTTATTTAACAAATGTTGAGACCCAGATGCGCAGAAGCAAAGCAGATAAAAAAAATAGAAACACTAGTTGTTTTTTTTCTAAATTAAAAAAAAAACACAAAAACAAACATTTTTATCTTCATCCCCAATAAAAGAATGAACATTGTTCTTCTGAGTGATAAATTATGTTGTTTAAATCAATAGCAATAATGTACTGCAGAGCAGATCATAAAGGTTTTTATTATAGGGAGAAAGAACAGTGAGAATTTATTACTAACAAATGCATTTGGTCCAAAGAAGTAGCATCACTGACATTTAACTCACATGCTTCACTCTTCTGAAGAAAAAGAACTCGTTGCATTGACTAGACATTTTTATTTCATGTAAGTCATGGGGAATGCATTGATATGTGTGAGGAGTTATTCTTTGTTAGAAATTAAAAAAAGAGAGGAAAATACTCATGAAATGTTCATCGTTGTACAAACAAATTTTACATTTGCTGGAAAGGTTTTGGTCGTGCACATTTAGTAAAACTGTATGTAGATCAGCTTCATGTTAAAACATCAAATCATCAATGGTTTTATTTTTTTTTTTTTAAGTCTAAATTGAGGGTAGAAACATAGCTGCAGAATTTGCTTTGGTTAATACAGGGTGAAAGCTGAAGTATTGTTTAGCTGATCAATTCGACTTCAAGGTATCAAGAAGCTCTCCATGAGATGAAGGTGCTAAGTATTTAGCAATCAGTGGAACTAGGGTATAACTTGCTGTGATATTATGGAACAAAGACTCTGTAAGGCTAGGTTCACACTAGCTTGTGATGCGCAGCGCATCATACGCTAGTATGAAAAAAAATACAGCTTAACATTTCCCAATGCTACTTACCTAGTTCTGGATACACTAGCATATGATGTGCATACGCCGCATCCAAAACGCTGGGTGTCGCATTTTGGCCTGCATATGATACACCGCGCAAAGATAGAAAGAGCTGTGAACATTGAGGTAATGTTCACACTGTTGCTGGTAAGTACAATAGAAAAATTAACCGGAGTGTCTTTTTCTATTTTTTTTTTCACACTAGCGTATGATGCGCTGCGCATCACAGCTAGCGTCACTAGCTGTGCATCATATGCTAGTGTGAACCAAGCCTAAAATATATGCCTGATGTAGGATGTAGCCAGTTAACATCCTGTTTAGGCTTTACCTCATGAAAGGATGCTTGTATTTTTCAGGAATTATATATATTCATCTTGAGCAAAGAATGGGATGACCAACTCACCTGGAAGAGGTGATCTGACAAGTAAGATTATATGTATGTACAATTTTTGTATGTATAATTTTATTTATAAAGCGCCAGAAATTTACAGAGCTCTGTACAATTCAGCCATACAAATATAATACAGATGTGGGAAAAGTCCATTACACATTTCGGGCAAAATTTATTAAACTGGGAAAAGCCTTTTCGACTTTTTAGAGTTTAATAGGGAGAAGGCTTTGTAGTTTCTCCCGGTAAGTATCGCGAGATTTGACTCGTGCGATACTCACCATGAGAATCTTTTTTTAATTAAATATATCCATATAAAAGTTGCCATACAGTATAGCTACCTTTCCATTGATATGTTTAATTAAAAAAGTTTGTCAAGGCAAGTATCGCACGAGTCAAATCTTGTGATACTACTGGGAGAAGCTTCAAATCATTCTCCCAAGTTATTAAACTTGGAAAAGTGCAAACGGCTTTTCCGAGTTTAATACATTTTTGCCCTGCAAGTGAGTAACTTAGAAGCATAAAATCACTTTAAGTGCCCGGTTGAGATTGACACAAGAGGTTGGTGGTCCCTGCCCCGTAGAGAATACAATATAAGTGGGAAGACTGTAAATGAGTACAAACAAAAGGAATATGGCCTTGGGAGGGATTTATAATCATTAAGAATAAAGGAATATACAGGTAGAGCTGGGTACAGATGAGGAAAATAAAAACTCTTTATTCTCACAACAATCTCATTTAAAGCAGCCTTTAATTCAGCCTCCGAAGCATTCTGTGCTCAAGACTCTCTTATATATCAGTTGATTAAATGGGTGGGGATCCCTGTGTCATATACTACAGTCAAGCCTGATCCATTTGAAGGTCTCCTTCTCCAAAATGTAATCTTTTTTCACATTTTTCATAATATCGACAATGATTCAGCAGAACATGTATTTGTACCCAAATATATATAATTTAGGAGTAAGGGATTCACTATAAAGAACTAACAACCTTCCCCTATATCTCTGGCATCTAATAATATGCCCATTTATATCTCTCCCACTTGCCGTTTCACATCTGTGAACTCTGAGAGACGCATGAAACAAGGGCAAAATCACAGCTGCTTGCAAACTGCAGTCAAGGCACATTTATTTTAAGGGTCTATTTTTAATTCACCAAAAGCTTAGGTAAAATCTGAACGAATGTGTGAAATCTAAGACTAGATGTAAAGGCAATCTAATATGACTACTTAAGGTGACTTACAATATATAGGTGTAACAAATGTTTATTGTTTTCACTCCCTAGGCTGCTAATGCAAAACTGTCATTAAAATTTCATTTTCAGAGGTTTCATATAACAATAAACATTCTAAGCAGTAGCGTGGCATTTATACTGATACATTCCATTGGATTTTACCTTCTGGACCTACTTGTTTTGTTTTATACACAAACAGACACAGTTTAAGGCCAGTTTCAGAACTAACAACAATTTATACACAATGGTTAATGTACTTCTTTCAAATATAAACAGCTATGGCCTACAGGGGTAATATAGCACAAATCAAGCTACAGACATAATATAAAATCTTGAAAACAATCCACATAAAATCAAGGACAACCTGAAGTCTCTCAGGGCACTAGGCATGTGGTTAAATAGAAAGTGTAGCTAAAGAACAAGCTGCTATGGCAGTTTAACGATTAAAAGAAAACATGATTATCTACCTGCATTCTTCCATCACAACAACCGTAATCTGATCAAGTAAAAAAGATGTGAGTCTGCTGTGCAGACAAAAGTACCACAATAAATGCGGTACTTTTGTCTACACAGCACTCTCTTTAACTGAATCTTAAGATGTGTTTATTGAGATATTATATATTAAGGTATCACAAAACATAGAAACACAAAAATAATAATTACTGAAAACACTGCTTACTATAACATGGATATGTGTTACAATAGTAAGGTTGGCACAATGAGGGGGTTATTCACTAAGGTGCAAATTCAACTGTCGAGTTCGCAAGCAGTGGATTCCGCTACAATTTCCCCATTGTAAAGTCATGACAATTTTTTAATGTTAAAATTGCTACAATTTTCCCATAATAAAGTCGTGACTGCAACAATATTCTCATTATAAAGACACGACAGTGACAGTAGCAGCCTATTGCGACTGTCTTTATCTGATGAATTCGCACCTATACGCAACAATTCGGACTTTAGTAAATAACCCCCTTTAAATGTGGTACTTTTGCCTGCACAGCACTCTCTTTAACTGACTCTTTAAGATGTGTTTATTGAGATATCTTATATCAAGGTATCACAAAACATAGAAATACAAAAATAATAATTACTGAAAGAACTGCTTAATATAACATGGATATGTGTTACAACAGTAAGGTTGGCACAATAAATGTGGTACTTTTGTTTGCACAGCAGTCTCTATAACTAGGATGTGTTTATTGAGATATTCTAAATTAAATTAGCACAAAACGTACAAATTCAAATATAATAAATATTAAAAACACTGTTTACTATAGCATGTATGTGTTACAATGTGTCTTAGATCTGTTTATATAATAAGTTTCAAATTGCAAACAGACTCCCCTAGGTTACTGAGTAGCAAAGAATCAGGGAAGCCTTTGTGTAATCAAATTGAAGCACATGAGATTCCCTTAACACAAATATAAAGAGAGAGCAGAGTAATTAGTAAAATGCAGGATCTCCATACCCCCAAGTAATGATTGTAAAGGTGTAGCACAAGCAATTAACAGTTATTGAGCTTACTATAAAAAGACTTTCTTACTGTTAGATGCAGTCTGTATAATTAAATATTTGCAACTCCAGTCCAGCTAGATTTCAGTATCCCATGAGGATGAACCACTATGCAGATGCAATTAGCAGTTATCCAGGAGGATCATAGAGAATATTCAGTATCATGATCAAGCAGCTATGAGTCACACCCTGAAATCCATAGATCTGCACAAATAATACTGCAAAGCACAAGATGGTGTGATTTGAAGCACAAGGCTTAGAGTGGGGTGCTATGTCAAGGAGGCAATGCCACTCAGACAATTTCTAACATAGTACTAATTATCAGATATATTGTTGTCTTTCTCCAGGTGATCCTCTAAGTTGCAATAAACTAATTGCTCTATCCTAAACAATACCAATTCCCCAGGTATAAAATTTTACTTCTACATGATTTCAAACATCCCAAGAGATACCTATCAATTTATGTTTCATTCTCAATGGAGATCATTCACTCTAAGACCGATTTATGTATGTATAATTTTATTTATAAAGAATTGCTATGGTTATGCAGTGCTGTACGGTTCGGCAATTTATGTCTAAGGTATCCCATAATGCTCAGTGAAATATTCATTAAAAGTCATATTAGTATCTCATAGTAGAGAAAAACTCTAAAAGGACTGTTCAGAAAGTCCAAGCAAATACTCAGATGGTTAGAAATTACTACTATTACATAAAATGATGAATTATTGATGAATAAGCACATAATTCTCTTATAGTTTAAGAAATTAGATATAATATTTACAAACATATGTTAACTATAGCAATGTTAATTTCTGAGCTTCCTAAGATTATATTAATATTTTATTGTTTCCTTGCTTGATGGAAAATGCAGTCTTAATGCAGTCTTATTGTATAGATAGATCAAAGTCTACAGAACATCTAGTTCTCATTTCTTACTATCCATTGGAAAATGAGGTATGGTTGGGAAAATGTGGTATGCCTTCCTGTGATAATCAATTTTTGATCTTTTTGCTTTTAGTAGCAACTAACTGCTGTCCAAGGCATTTCAAGACATGAGGTAACAAATCTCTTAGCACAATCATTTTATAATTCAGTGATAAAGTGATATAAAATTATTGAAGTGCATAAACTATATACCAGGTGCTGCTACTTGCCATATAAGTTTTAGGCTGACAAAGCACTTCCTATACCCCTTTATCTTCACCAGGAACATTCCCTCTGCACTTTTAAAACCAAACTGAAGTCCTACCTTTTGGACCACTAACACAGATATTTATCACTGATTTTTATGAAGCACATTGCTAGAGCTCTTATTACCGTTCTATCTGTGTATGTAAGGCTTCCTCCCATTTAGATTGTAAGCTCTATGGGGCAGGGACCTCCAACCTCTTGTGTCAACCACAACCTAGCACTTAAAGTGATGTATCCTTGTGATATTATATTTGTATTGTACAATGCACTTTTCCCATGTCTGTATTATATTTGTATTGCTGAACTGTACAGCACTGCATAAATTTGAGGTGCTTTATAAATAAAATTATACATTTTTGTCCTGTTGTCTAGGATTTCTACTACTGTAAATGAAAAAAATATCATGTGAGAAATCAGTAGTACAGGAACATATGAAAATAATTATGAATCATTGCAAATAAAATGGATATAGTAAGTACTTTGTTTATATCTCCAGGCTGCTTTGGCATTGTAACATGAAATGTGAGATATAAGTCGATTACTTATACCAGCAGTTCTCAACCTTGTTGAGACCGCGACCCCCTCTGACGTCATCGCACCACATGGTATGATGACGTTTCGGCTGAATGTCATCACGTACGCACGTCACGTGGTGACGTTCGGCCAAAATGTCATCACGCTGCGCGTCACGTGATGACGTTGTGGCCGAAACGTCATCACGTCGCGCATCACATGATTTTTACGGCCAACGTCACCCTCAGGAACCCTTATAAGAAGGGTTCCTGTTGGTGCTTCCGGGTGTCAGCGCGGTTCTCGACCCCAGTGGGATGGCCTCGCGACCCCCACCGGGGTCGCGACCCACAGGTTGAGAACCGCTGACTTATACCAATAATTGGTCCAAAATGCAATAAAATGCTGCTTCTTCACCTTCTATAATTATATTACTGTGCCTTGGCTTGCAGAGTTTTTTTCAGGGTAGGAACCTTGCTTACAAATTAGACTGTAAAACATGGGTGATAAAGTGTGGAGGGTACTCCTATAGATTACATGTTGTACATTCAACCATAAGAGCAACAGTAATGTTAGCACAATAAATGTGATGCTTTTGCCTGCACAGCACTTTCTTTAACTGAATCTTGAGGTGCTGCTGCTGCAGGCTGCTTCTTTTCAAAGCAGAACTATACAGTTTCCAACGACCAAAATAACAACTGCCCCAGACTCTGTAAATTGTAATAGCTTCAAACTTTATTCCATTCCAACCACCACAACGTTATGGCAGTTGGGTAGAGTTTATGTAGACTTGGAATCAGAGGCAATAGAAAGATTGGTAATTGTTCTATTTCATCTTAAGGAATAGTAGTGACCTTGTTGAGATCAGGACACTGTGAACCAAGTTCTTCTAGTGTATTTATTAACATTTTTAGGAAGCCTTATCCTGTAAGATCTAATTTCTTTTGTTTGATTTCACTGCCTGCTTTAGGTTGGAATAATCTCTAGATACAGGTCAAAATTATCTGTTTAGGGCTGCTAACAGGGTGGAACAAGTGGTACTGTTTTGGAAAAACCCGGTCAGATCAGCAATAGAGGAGCCCAGCCACAAACAACTCATGGCCTCTAGGACATTGAGCAATTTAATTAGACAGTCTGCAGAAATAGTGGAGTATGTCGTAAAATACCTCTATTCTATGGATTTTTACAAAATAATAAATAAATAACAATAACAATTAAAAGAACGTTTCTAGACGACTGACCATATGCAAATCTACAGCTGCTCTTTAGTGGATATCTCTATATTACTCAATCGAACGTAAGCTAATGAGGAAAATGTGAACTGGGACCCTCTATGAGATTAAATTTGTTCTTCCGTCATTTACTGTGCTTTATCTTACTCATTTGCATAAGTTAATTTACATTGTTAATTAACTACATTCTTTGTTATTTGTTTGGATCTACTAACTTTTACAGTGTTCCTTTATTATTTACCAATAGAGTTACATTTCTAACATTAAATGGCCAGTAAGTTACAGCTTGGATTACATGAGACCTGTTAAAACACCTCCATGAGTTTCAGGATCTGCACTACTGAATATAAAGTTTGATCCTTACGGGAAGATATTTTCTACACACAGCAGGCTGCCTGTTAGTCATCCCATTGAAAGGACAATAAGCGGTCTCTTTAAGTTTTCTTTTAGTCTATTATGACTAAGAATCAAGAGAAATGGTTCAAACATATCGGCTTAGCACATATAGATACAATGTTAAATAATACCCGTATACATCTCAAGTTCTGCCAAAGGCTTTTCAATATATATCTTTGAAGTGAATGTTTGTATGAAAACTTGCATTTTAAGCACACTGGACCTTTAACAGAATACACATATGTTAAATCTCATCTTTTTTCAAACAAACAACAGAAAATTAAATGATAACGTATTCACCCCAGCTAACTGACTTTGACTGTGATAGCTTTGTAATTGTGTTCCATGGCTTAACATGTTCAATAATCTTTATATGAATGCAGTATTTGTCTCTAAATGCGCAAGGATACATCCAATCTGTTCTCTGTACTTCTTCAAGGGCGCTATCCGCAATGCTTTCATTAAAATGCCTCTCAGTACATTGTAATCTCATCGCTTCAGATTCTATTCTGCCAACTAGTTGCTGAGATCAGGTTTGTTTTCCTTTTAAGGAACGTCCCTCAGGATATTTTCTCAGAACACTGAAAGTGGATAGTTTTGTCTTAAAGGTAAAACTTCACAAGAAATATTTGAGCTAAATGAATTTAAAAAAAAAATTGGTCCTTATATTTCTTATCATCTTTCATGTGCACAATCCAAAAACAATGATCAAGATGGAAGGGCATGTTCCACATTTAAAAAGAAAAGTTAGATATAATCTCTAATATTATCCAACAAATTTGCCTGTGACTATATTTGATTTTATACATCCAATAAACATACACTTGGCTAATTTAACCCATCTAATCTGGCAATTTAATATGTTGTGTGTGATAGTTAAAAAAGCCTCATTTTGTTCATTACAATTACGCTATTAACAGTAGGTCACATCTTAAGAGGTATTCCTGCAGATAATAACCAAACCTTCCCTCATATGTGTTTTCTCAGGGGTCAGTACAAAGATCTCTCCCACAATCTATTTACAGCAAGAACTGTAAGTATAACAAGGGAGCAGAAAGGAAGAAAGTATTTACACCAGAATAGAAGGGGTTTCTTTACTGCAAGAGCAGTGAGAGGGTATAGAACACTCTGCCTGAAGAACTTGTCATAATTGATTTCATTAAAGAGTTCAAAGGAGGTTTGGATGATTTCCTTCAGTGTAAGAACATTACAAGTTATGGGTACTGGATAACTGGAGGTGGGATCTTGATCCAGGGAATTATACTGATCCCTCAGTGTAAGAACATTACAAGTTATGGGTAGTGGATAACTGGAGGTGGGATCTTGATCCAGGGAATTACTCTGATTACAATATTTGGAGTCGGGAAGGATTTTTTTCCGTAATATGAAGATAATTGGCCCTTGCCTCATGGGTTTTTTGCCTTCCTCTGGATCAACATTGCAGGAAAATAGGAAGAACTGGATGGACTTGTGTATTTTTTCAACCTTACAAGCTATGATACTATGTGTTATTTTAGTGTAAATCTACTTCATAATGATAATACAGTGAAAGATTTTGTTGCATTTTACAGATAACCTACAACTACCAAGTTACAGAACCAAGGGAAACTGCCTTAGAGAAACCTAGAGAAAATAGTTTTGTTCCCATTTGTCTGCTGTTATACTGTTATGCTGTTAAAAGATCTCATTCTCTGCTTTTTCTCTTATAGAGGCTAGTGGATCATCAAACACTTACACTATTCTCACAGGATGAGTTTCTTAACTACATGATTTGGTCAAGTTATAACATTCACTATTCAAAGGACTGATTTATGGTCATTAATAATGAAATAATGGAGTTAAAAATGACCAGACATGTGTTAAAAACCATTTGATGTTATATATGGAGCTTATAATTCCCATTATTTTTAATTAATACTTGGATATAAGGGATAAACTAGAAGCTCATATCTCCAGTAGGTAAGCAGGTAATAGCTAAGCCAAGGTATTTTCATGTTCCAGTTGTAGGATAGAATTAGCATTAATCTGTTGGAAGTCCCTATTGTTTATTGTTTTGGTGAATTGTCTAAACTAGATTTGTCAAAACACCGGAATGGTCAACCATCTCAAACTTGCTTTTGCTTTAGAAGGAATAGACTTTCTTTTAGTTACCTACATCATATATAATACTGTCACAACTTAGGACAGCACCATTCTACACACTTGTCTAGATTTACTAACATGAGTTTTACTAAATATTTTATAGAAAATGTTCAGTCTCTTTAGAGGGTGTAAGTTCTTTGACACCTGAGTGTGTGACTTTCAGCTGTTTTCAAGATCCAGAGTACTGCCTGCCTCTTTTCTCACTTTCCCTAAATATTAGGATCCAGAGTACTGCCTGCCTCTTTTCTCAATATCCCTAAGGCTATTTAAACCTGCTACACCTTTCCCCATTGCTCATTTATTCAGAGCTCTTACTAGCCCACATGACTTACAAGCCCTGTTTGAAAATTTGAAAGAATTTTCTATTTTAATGTTGTCATCTAAAACAAACACATCTTGGTTTCTCCTAACATTTAAATGTAATTCTGACTGGAAACCACAATAACACTATTGAAATGTTAACCGACTGTTCTCTTCTTTATGCTACTTCCAATTAGATCAGGCCTCAGTAAGACCAGAATTTTCACCAGGCTCCATTAGCAGCAGGACTTCTATGGAAAACTATAAGAACACCCTTTAAAGTAATGGCAAGGTTGACAGTCCTGTGAAAACATTTTTACTAACATTTTCTGAAAAAAAATTAAAGAATTACTTCTTCATATACTGTATCAACCTAAAAAAATATAAAGATGTGGAAATGACTTAAAAGTAAAACATACTCCATTGACATTAGTCCAAGAACATCTTCAGTTAATATTGTGTGTAGTTTAAAAAGAACAGGACAGGGTCAGTGTTTTTTATTGAGCTTGATTTTTTTTTTAGCCTAATTTTTACTGACTTTTAATGAATCTACTGATGATTTGCTACCCTGAGTAATTGCTCCTGAGAGGAATAAGCGTTAGTTCCAATCACAATTCCAATTCAAAAAGTGGCTACTGTTGCACATCAAAACTACACGTGAATAAATCCACCTCAAATGTAAATTCCATCTGAAAAACTGTTAACTATAGGTTAGTTAAGAATCACTTCTATCTATGATTAAATTAGAACCATGTCGTTATACCCAATTATCAGTGTATGCAGGTAATAGAACTGAACTTACATTACTATATTTATTTATCTGCCTTATTTTCCTTTTATTCATGTTCTTACTTACATATTTTATTACTTCTTTGCAATGTTGTATTGTTGAGAGAGTTGCAATAATTCTGATTATCTGTTCCAACTATACCCTGCCTCTGTAATGCATTATGTGCATTTGTGACACTGTTGACCGATAGTTCAAAGACTACTTGAAAAGTAAATGTAAAAGATTTTAGACAGATTTAAACATTTTCTTTTTAGAATTGTATCAGATCTCTTGCCTCCCTTCTCTTTCCTGATAAAACATTTGGACCTCATATTCCCACCGTGTGCAAGAGATATGAAATCCTTATCACTTGCATTTTGTTGAGCTTCAATTAGCCAGCAATTTAGTTAAAACAGATAAGATTTGTAATTCAAACAGTTCAGTGTTAAGACACATTTCTGAATTTCACGAATATAGTTAACTAATTTAAAGACCCAGTAATATCCACAAAAAAAAATCAATTTTCCCATAAGGATTTGGCATGGCAGTTATTCAAATATAGCATGTGTTATCTCTATAGTTAAATTCATGAATTTTATTGATTTTTTTCCCTGTTTTTACCTATACTGATAGCAGTCATTTTGTTAAACAAGCCTTACCAAGCCCGTTGTTTTCTGTGATACTTTAGATAATACATATTCAGGAAGCGCACTCAGAAAGAAACATATACAAACAATAAGATGATCAGTGTTATTATAAATTGGAATTTGTAATTGTGCGACATCGCTAATAATTTGGACACAGCGCTTCTCATTACCGAATACAAATGGAATTTACACCATTTTACACTCCATTTATTTTCACATCTGACCATTCTGTTTGTTGTGTGTCTTAAAAACAATGTAATGAATAAATGCAAATTAAAAAAAAAATTAGTTTATGCATATGGATATGAATAAAAAAAGCAACCAATTATTCACATTGGTTCATAAAAATTCAACATAAAAAGTCTTTGTGCTTTTTAACTGAATTATATAGCAAACAACTGCACACAGAAATCCATGTAAATCGATTGGAGCTAAATGTGACAGCACAGTGAATATTTTCGTAGGCATGACTCAGGGCAAGATACAAACAGAGCTCATTACACCAGAAGAAATATAAATGTATCCAATACAGTAAATGGAAAAATAAAATAGCTTAACCTCCCTTAAGACTGAATCAAATTAAAGCTGCATCAAAAAGCATCTGTCTACTGAGAGCAAGCAGTATGCCTTACCGTAATAGAAAGGTGGGATTGTTTTTCATGCTGAAGCTCAGCTTAAATCAGAAGGAAGGAAATATAACCACTTTATAAGAGGGATTTTCTTTCTTGTGCAGTAAAACAAATAGACATGGTTTATTCTGCACAGAAAGCTTTAGGCTAGGTTCACATTGGCGTTTTTATGTGCAGCGTATATACAGCTCGCATAAAAACAGAAAAAGCCACGCAGTGTAAACCCATGGACTTACCTTCTTCTAACCACACTAGCGTATGATGCACATATGCTGCATACAGAACACTGGCCGTTGCATTTTTGCCAAGGGTATATACGCTGCATATAAAATGCGGCCAGAAAGGAGGAGCCGTGAATGCCAAGGAAGCGTTCACACTGCGTCAGGTAAGTACAATAGGAAAGTGCCTCTAGAGTATACTCTGGCCTGAATTTGCCAGCGTATTTTCGGGAGGCGCTTTCCTAAAATATGCTAGCGCAATTACGCTGGGGTGAACCAGCCCTTTCCTTCTTGCATATGAATATACATATGATCAGGAGCATAACTACAACAGTGCAGGCCTTTTAACCCTGAAAATTAAGTGGGTCCATGGGGTAGTGGGGCATAGTTAAGGAGGTGCCAATGGAAATTCAGTTTTTCCGTTCTATTTTCACCCATTTCATGTTTAAACACATGCCGACAGCAGCACACTGGACTAGGCATTTGCAAAAGCAGTGAGTATTCTACACTGACCCTAAACCAAGAAACAGGGCTTTTATGGCCTCTAGTACTAATAAACCTGTCAGAGGCTGTCGCTATAGATAAAGTTTAATAAATAGGCCATCAGAGGACAAAAACAAGACGTCAAGAAGGGAATAGCTATTGAAATAGAAAACTGAGTGAGCACAATCATAAATTAGTTTGCTCTGTCTAAATATAGGTTTATCTGCTAGTGGTACTGGACCCCCTGCTTCAGCTGCCAAGAGAATCTGGGTCTACCCTGTAAAGTGTAAGCTTTACCTACCTGTAAAAATGCACACAATAATTTGATACACAATGTTTGGGTTGTATAGGTATGTTTATATAGCTGCAGGGAATATTTCTTAAAAGAAAAAAAGAGACATGACATAAAATGCCAATGAAAGTTAAAAAAGGCAGTCTGTTGGTATCTTAAACAGGTAATTATATTGGCTCTAAAGGTTAATAACTATAAGGGTAAACCTTTGAAAAATCTTTTATTGATTATAGGGAGAGCAGAAGTTATACAGTGTGTATTACTTCCAAACAAATCTATGCACCTATGGTCCTGTTCTTTACTTGGCTGTAATATGTAATATCACTGACTTATTTGGGTAGTATTTCATGTAAGATTGATTACATTAATATTGTTCTAGAAAGGAGAGCATCTTTTTTTTTAGTACTTTATAACTAAAGCATTCAGAACCTCATTGACTAAAGGGTGAATTCACCTGTCAAATTCACTTCGCTACAATTCAAGTCTCTTCACCAAAATAGTTGCAAATTGACTTCTCACTATTGACTAAGTGGAAAATAAACTTGTTGAACAGGCAGATGGCGGCAAATGCTTTTGGATGTGTAGTGTGGCATAGTTCATCAGATAGAAGTAGGATGAGAAGTCATGTGGAGTGGTGTGAAGAGCAGTGACATCAGTCTCACATTGTTCCACTAACTGTATTGTGTGAATATTCTATACATTTCTATGTCACCTTGTCCCTAGGTCATTTGTCACTTTGTCACAGTCACCATTGTCACCTTTGAATAAATCGCCTTGTGCAACACTGGAGCCCTGCCATCAACTCTCAGATTTGCCTGTCTGAAGTGGCAGAGTATTTCACCTAGTTGCATTCACACCACTCCTCAGCTTTGTCAATAGTAGAAGTATCTGTTTATGAGCACGGAAAATGATACAAAGAGCTCTGGAAGTTCGGAACTCATGTAGTTGCCCGAATTGGTCATGTATTTGTCACTTTGCAGAGTTTTCTCAATAAGAGAACATGAAGAAGTGGAGAATAGATACAAATTCTTAGCTCTACGTGACTATTTGAACTTTAGTGAATGAGGCTCTCAGTGTTAACCTTAAATAATGTAGATCCATACATTGCTCTTTTCTGTTTCATACTATATTTTTTTTTAATTGATAAAAATCGATATTGATAAATATTGATGTTTTACTACTGCTACACTTGACACTTGACATAGCCTCAGAGACAGTCATTATCAACAGAAAAGAAATGCATTTTAAGTTTTAAACTGCACAGAAAATTACAGAAATCATTCCAAAATGTAAATTCAGAACTCTTTTATGTGATGGCTACCGGCATATGAAAATAACTATTTGCACATGTTTATAACTATGTGCACATGTTTGAGGTTGAACATATTCTAGGTCAGGGGTCTCAAACTGAATTTACCCGGGGGCCACTGGAGGTAGAGTCTGGGTGAGGCTGGGCCGCATCAGGTTTTCCACAAGAAAACAACAGATTAAAAACAATACATGGCCCTGCAGGTCAATCAGCGGCTTTGTGGGGCAATATGCAGCTCTGCTGGGTGATTTGCATCTGCTGGGCAAATTAGCACCTTTGTGAGGAAATACATGGGTCTGCGGATCAATGTGCGGCTCTGCAGATCAATGTGCAGTGCACTCTGTAGCTCTGCGGGGCAATGTGAGGCTCTGCGGGGCAATGTGCGGCTTTATGGGCTACCGGCGC
>WMED01000129.1:18985-43857 GCA_019650415.1 Pipa parva
CACACAGACATACACAGACACACACACAGACACACACACAGACAGACACACACACAGACAGACACACACACATACACAGACACAGAGACACACACACAGACAGACACAGACACACACACACACACCCAGACAGACACACAGACAGACAGACACACACACACCCCTCTCTCTCTCTCTCTCTACCTACCTTAGCAACCAGCACACGGATCACTTCCTGATCACTGCAGCTGTTTTTTTTTTTTGAACACAGCTTTATTGATGTGATAACAGTCCTGCCAGGGACAGCCGCTCGTAGAAAAATGATCAGCCAATACCGGACCGCAAATCCATTGGTAGGTGATGCAGAGGTGGGGGCCGCATTTTGCCCGTGGGCCGCGAGTTTGAGACCCCTGTTCTAGGTAATACAATGTACACTTAATTACTTTGAGGTTATCATTGCTATGTTGATGATACTCTCTTTATTTGGACTGGGACAGATGTAAAGTTAAAGTTACTAGACTGGCTTGATTATTTTTATTCTGAAAGTTCCACCATGAATTGCATTAAGGATTTAGCTCAATAAAATACATTTTTTAATGGTCATCAAACAGGTATTAATTGCTGGCCAAACACATTCCACTAACCCAATCAGGAAGCAAAATTGGCATTCAGGATATATGTACAAATGGGTTACAACCAGTACTTTACAGGGTATGAGAGATAAAGTGACCACTATCACATGGGTTTTTTACTGAGAAGTAATACTGTACAAAATAAAAAAGAAATATAGATTTTGTCTTCATGTATGACAGGCCTACAATCCCCCTCCATGCGAAAGATTATACTACATGTTGTATTTTACAGTGGAGTGAGATACTTGTCCAGTTGTTCAAATTACTCAATGGTTATCACATACAAAAGGGGAAAAATTGGTGACACTTGGATTACTTGATTACTAGAGATCTCTCATGCGCTGTATTGTTCTGGCATCATTGCAAATGAATCTCTCTTACACTGAAGTAAAAGCTTAAAACACAAGATAGAGGGATCGTTCATTTATTGTTACACCATTTTGTATATAAAATCTCTGTGGTTAAATGTATAAGGGCCAAAAAACCAGATCAGTAAAGATACTTTAAATTAACGTCCACTAAGGCTGAGATCACACTGACTTGAACAGCAACTTTGTAGCCAAGCCTCAGTGGCTTATCCCATAGAAAACAAAAGATACTATGTCCATACTATGATGATACAGTCAAGAATACAACTAAAGAGATATTTCTTAGCCAGCACTTCAATGTGCATGGGCATAACATTCCCTAGTTGCACTGTTAAGTTACAATAAAAGGTGGGAAGGGGTAATAAACCATATTACTCAGACTGACATGAATGTTATTATTATTACTAAGACCAAGAGGGCTTAATGATGATTTTACTTTAAAGAAGAACGTAAATGCTCCTTGAGTCAAGAGATGATTCTCAAGAAGAAGGGATGGGATATTAACCGATGGTGTGTTTCATGCTTCAACGCTGTCCCTGCTCTGCTACTGCGCTTGATATATTCAGCAAAACTCACAGGAAGTGAAGAGGATTGCCACACCTGTCAAGACTAGAAGACATCGGCAATATACAGAAAGCAGGAGCAGTGCTGGAACAAGAAACAGTGATCAGTGAGTACTTCCCTCTTCCCCCTAGAGAATCACCCCTTGATTCAATGAGAATTTAGTTCTCCTTTAAACTTCTTTCTATCATTGCGTTTTTTTTTTCTTTATAAATCCCTGATCTCTACATGCATTCTGCCCTCTACTGGCCCATTTTGGGAGATGCAACTGGCAGGACACAGTTTTTTCTTGTACCTGTTTAGGATATACATTTTGAATTGTGCCCAATTATTCAGTCTATATTAGATTATACGCTTAAAAACTTTGACAATTGCATTGCATTTCGTATTCAAGGACAGGAAGCTATGGTTTATCCCTAAATGATATATACAAAAAGGGGCAATCTCCCTATGTACTTTGCAGCTAAGCGTTCCGTCTCTTTCTTAAATGACTGATGACATTTATAGCAAATAAAAGCAATATCCTTTAGCAATTCCTGTTTGTGGGTAATGAACCACGCACATAAATTACCTTAAATATAGTTATCTATTTTCTAAAGAAGAAAAATGTTAATTTGCTCTTAAAATACAAAATGATGTTTCTCAATTACAGTATTATAAATAAAGTTACATAAATTAAGATTACATTTTTTAACAGGCTAGAAAGACTATTTTTTTTTTTTTTTTTTACAATAACATATTTATGGTGCAGTAATTTCTCCAAGTGCTTTGAAAAACATTATCAGAAATGCATTATGCTGTACAAGCAATTAGTTATAACATACAGTGGAGTCGCAGTTTTTAATGAGTTGCAAATTGCTTAGAATGGCACAGTGTGCTTCTGTGAAAATAATATATGTATTTTTCACAATTTAATAGAAAAAGAACAATGTAATTCAGGAAAATCACACATGCATATACATATGTATTAAAGACTGGCTACAAAATAAATAAATCAGAAATTGGATACTACCTATCAGAACTGCCAGATCACATATATGAAACACATAGCTGCAAATCCTTAAAATGTTCATAGAGGTTTTACAAATGTGGTGAAAATCTGGAAAATATTTGGATTTTGTTATTCTCTTATGAAATGGTTGTAAATCAGTATGTCACTTCTTCCTGCACCCAGTATAGTACTTTCACAATTTTTCACATTGTAGGGCTGATTTATCAAAGTCCTTTTAATGTGTGAATTTGTGAAGATTCCTCACTTCTCCACCTTGAGTATTTAGGAAAGATCATTACTTTCTGCAGTGAGGCAAATTGTCTCACAATTTGTGACATTAAGATGACCATGTATTGATGTATCACTTCGCTAGTAACACGTCACATTCACCAAACATTTCCTTGTGCCATTGATGCATCACTTAACATCTTTGTTCATCTCTGTGAATGCAACTATCCTACAAGTTTGTGTAGTTGTAGGTGCTGCAAATCCCTGGGTGTGTCCACCTCAGTCAAAAAGGTAGTGGAACATGGGGTGCTCAGGTTGGAAAGAAAGCCGTTTCATGAGCAATTCAAGTATGGAAACCGGCACTCCCAGTAGTAAAAGCAAAACATTTTTTTTATTTCTTCATATTAAAAGCAGTGTGCATCATGAAAAATAAAAGTTAGGCATGTATGATGGCACCCCCTAACACGTTTCGTGCATTAGGGCACTTAATCATCAAATTGTCCCACAATTTGTGACATTAAGATGACCATGTATTGATGTGTCACTTCGCTAGTAACACGTCACATTCACCAAACATTTCCTTGTGCCATTGATGCATCACTTAACATCTTTGTTCATCTCTGTGAATGCAACTATCCTACAAGTTTGTTTTAAGATGGGAATTGACAGTTCACCCAGACAAATGACAGATTTGGCTTCACCAAATGAAATGTGGCGAATTGGGTTCCTTGTGGCAGGGTTCCTGTTATTCTGGTGACATTAAAGTTAAAACGTGGTTACCAAGCTCCTAAATGAGTTAGGAATCGGCCGTAATTGAAATGAATGTAAAAAACTATTTATGCAATTCTCCAGAGACAATACTTGGTTACCAGAATGTGACAAAATGGTGATTATTACTATTGTATAAATTAATAAATATAGTAAGAAATAGTGATGTCTTCTCCTTGAAACAGATCCATGTAAAGATGAGATCACTTCACTACAGAACACCTGTACACAAATTTGCTACAATTCATGACTACTACTATTCTCCTGAGTATGTAGTATAAATTAATACATGACAAAGCAAGGTGTTCTGTTCTTTGATAAATATGCCCCGGCATATTCACTACACACAACCCCATATTACTTTTCACATATATGCCATGTCAATCGCTGCACTTGTGTAACAGGGTTCTCCACCTCTGACAAAAGCATACATGGTAATTGGCTGGAACACCCCAGTCTTTGGCTTTTATTTTCTAAGTCTATGGACAAGGCAGGATTTTCCACTGCAGTATTTTTAAAGACTTGACTTTACTGAATTAAAATATGGTGTCACACATGTCAAACAGAAGGACTTGACAATATGGATATGACCTGGACAAATGACATTTACTTAGGACTAATCTATTGATTGGATGTAGACCTTCCTTTTGAGACAGATTACATATTGCATCAACTGTAAAATCATTTTTTCTTCCAAGCTTCGATAATGATTGACAATGTGTATTAGTACCCTTTTTGTTTCTGGGAAGGGTCTGGAATTTTATTAAGTAGAGTGCTTGCAATGTAATCCTATTTTTCAAGCAACTGACAGGTAATTCCACATTGTTATATCTGTAAGTTGCTACTAGAAAGCAAGTTTAGATATGTCTATTATTGGAGTAAATTAGATAGGTTAATCTTCAGTAACTCTCCACACTAACCATAGACCAAATGGATATACATCATTACTCTAAACCATTCATCCAGTAGTCTTGCCTTGTACATGGTAGTTGTGCTGAACCACATTTTTGATATCAAATAGAATTTAAGCAAATATACCTATGAATTGGATGTCTGGTGGATTTACCTCAGCCAGACTTTTGGGGGTTATTGTCTAAAGTCCAAATTGTTGCATAAAGGTGTGAATTCACCAGCTAAAGACAGGCACAATAGAGTGCTACTGTCACAGTAGCATCTTTATAAAGAGAATATTGTTGTGGTCGTGACTTTACAATGGGGAAAATTGTCACAGTCTCAGATTTGCTATGGGAATCTGCTGTTTAAGAATTCGACAGTTGAATTTTCACTTTAGACAATAACCCCCTCGGCCTCATTCACAGGAACTTGCTGTGAGAAGGGATATGCTGATATCAGAGAAATAGGAAACAAATAAAATGTCTGATTGGAGAATTCACCAGGAATGCAGCTTCCAGAGTACTTAGAAAAAATTTCATTTTTTAAATATGGACTCAAATGAGACTCAGAATTTTGTTCATCAATTAGATTCTCTATTGCCTTTAAAGTAGAGTATTCTTTTATTAACATTAACCATTAAAATGGAGGTTCAACAATTTACTTACTTGCAATGTAAAATAGCCCATCAAATATATTGCTCAATAGCCAGATTATGCTACTGTTACTGAAGGTCAGTGGCAGAGGAAAAACATTTTAGGTTGTGGGCAAAAGGTGGTGTAAGTAGTGAACCCTGCCAAAAATATGTCTGCAGAGTAAATTATAACACAAGTTAAGAAATCAAACAGCCTAATGTCATAAAGCAAAATATCAAGTAAAAAAAACATTTCCAAGAAACATTTTTTGTTGTCTATTGTTATGATACAAAGTACCTTCTTACCTAAGTGTTGCAATAACCAGTGCGAAATAGGCAAATACTCAGTGCAAATGTCCTCATACCCTAGGGTTACAGTGCCTGGTGTCATAGTAGCTAAACCATCAAGGAGATGATCACAGCACTTGCCATCCAAATGCAGCAGGAAGTAAATACATGCCTTCAAGAAGCAATTGTAACTCAGTAACAAAACAATGCATGTGAATATTAAAAGCATCAGGAAGTCAAGAGGGCTCAGCAACAAAGAAATGAAAAAATAAGCCAAAGCAAATTTACAAGAAACTATCAGTATACTAAGATATAAATGCTTTAACTGAAAATAGCCACTGAGTGACGCAGTACAAAAAGTGCTACCAAAGATGATGTCTGCCAATAAAGTGATAATACTAGTGTACCTCTCCAGTGACCCATAAACAATATATAATGACATCCAAGCAGAGAATTCAAAGGACTACAGGAAAATGAAAGAGAATTCTGGCCCAGTTGGATCTAAACCTGGAAATATGATGCTAACAAAGCCAACTCATCCAAGACGTGTGATCATTTTCCCATAAGTCAGTGGCTGCAACCAGGACATTTGACAACTAAGCATAAAGTTAAAAAGGGTCACCTGTGACTACTTTGTCTGTACACTACTTCAAAAGTACACTTCTGGGTAAGCCACATGGGACCCAAAGTGTTTGACAATTTGGTATTCATTGCAGAGAGAGTCATGGCTGCAGAGAGTTTTACAAGGGTGTATTTTCAAGGTCTAAAAATGCCTGCTATACTTCTATGATCATAGTAAGTTAACCTTGGCTCACTCCCCTTCTAGTGAGCAGAGACTTCTTATATATTTATGGTACCATGGGCCAGGTCACATATCAGTTAATTGTTCCTAGGGGGAGGAACTAATGAAGTGTGATGGAGCAAGGAAATAATCACTGTTTGCAAGCACTGTATACATAGTACATGGTAAATTGGCATTAGAGCAATAGAGCTGTTCCATTAAAATAGATGGACACAATAAAAAAGTAGTGTTGGATTCAGGAAATTTGATTGTTCTTATGAATGCCAGTTTAATGGTCTCTCAAAAGATATGGAGACAGAACACATGATATATTTGTATTTATAGAGAGATTAATTTACTATAGTTTGGACAATTGAGGCTCATGGGGACTGTAAAGCATAATGTGGGGGTGGTCAAAAATATTGCTGCATGTGTACAGTAATTGTTGAGAGGGTTTTCCCTTATTTTTGAAAATGAAGCAAAGCCGGCAGTGTAATGACTTATTCAAAGATTACCCCAACACTATTTGCCAGAAGAATCAGTAAGAGTGACTGCTAAGAATGGTAATATTTTCTCTACAGGTACTGGATGGGAGAAGGAAGAGAAAAACAGCTTTAATAAGTATCCATGATCAGGCAGTGGTTAGGTACAATTTTGGGATTAACAAATGTTGAGATCCCACAGTAGCAAGGGATAATGCAAAAGTAGTAAATGGGTTACCCCATGACCCCCAGGGCTGAAAAAGTGTTTTATAATTTTGCAATAGAAACAATTTGCTATAATTGTTTTTTACAATCTGTCAGGAAGTGATGGAATAGTTTGGGTTTTCCACAATCACTCAACCATGAGGGATAGCTCCTGACTTCGCTCATACCAATCCCTTGGCTGGTCATCTCAGTACAAAAAAAACCCCAGATAGAATCATACAGAGTTAAAATGGCAAGGCATTTCTGATAAGGTCAGAATATACTGCATCCCTGCTCTGTAATCAGCTAACTGCACAAATGCTGCACTTTGTGGAGAACTTCAGTACCTTTGACAATTATAGGGGTCATCTTTGATAGGACTGAAGTGGATTTAGCAGGGCCAGGTAAGTCTCCCAGAGGACACCATACACATAGTTGCCTTTGCACAATATCTATTTATACATAATATCTATCCTTTCAGGAACACCTCTGCGAAAATGATTACAAATGTACTTGTGCAGATATTCTCCCATACCAAAAGCTCTGAGATCCTAACAGACCATGGCATTCAGTTTATGTGTATGGTCAACAGAGAGCTTTGCAATTTATTAAAATTACACATACATCTACCGTCCAAGAACCAATGATCTTTCAGGGAGATTTAACCTTAAAGAGGATATTAAAGCGGGTGGTGGCCAAAGATGGTAAACACTGGGATGATATGCTGTCATATCTGTTGCTTTCAAAATGAGAGGTGTGGGCAAAGCTCCATTATCAGCAGTATGGTAGCTACCTTGCAGTGCTTTATTACTGACATACATTATTTTTATATGTATTTATTTTATGTATTAATAATCAACACAAATGAACTATTTATATGTTGTTATGTGTTACATCATATTTTATAAACGTTTGTTAAGAGGGTGCCTTTTAATCAAGTGCCTATTTAAGAAACAGCAATGAAAATAATTTTTTCATGTGCATTATATTAAACTTCTTTTATCTTCCCCCTTTTTTTAAAAGAATTCTTATGGGCCAGCTCAGATATGTGATAGAAATGGAAGATACAGGAAGGAGAAAATAGAATCAGTGCGGGATAGATTTATATATACAGGGTACCAAGATTTATGACACATCCCACGCCTCTGACAATTTTATTCATATCAGTCCTGGCATCTTGCCTAGCACTGTAGAATACAATTATATTTTTAATCTCTGTTTCCCATTCTAAAATCCAAGACTAGTATTTAATTCATCTGCGAGCTCTTCAGTCAAGGACTTCCTCCTAATATTTTATCACTTCCATATTTTCTTTTTCATTTCCATTGCACTGAAAGTTTATTTTTCTCTCTTCTGTGTTAAGTGCTGCAGTGGCGCTATAAAAATAAACTTTCACATACATTATATATTTGCTTAGACAGGTTTATAATAACAAAGCCTCTTTGTATTGATTTTGTAGTATTGTACCCTTTCTGGATTGGTGCTTCAGACATTTTAGTGTGTTGTTTGTAACAAATTTCATGTTTAATTTATGTCGTTTAATTAAATTATATACATTTGTAACATAAACAAGACTAATTCCATTGTCCTTGTTTAAACTTGACTTTTCTTCCCTTAGGCACATATACAGTGACAATATACCCTCATTATCATGGAAGCTTTTCATAGAAGTACAATGGATATTGAAGTTAATATTGATAGTTGTAAGCATTTATTTAAAAATACAAATCAGATTTTATTTACGGTATTATATGGTCAAACATTCCTACTTTAATCTCCCTTAAAAAGGACACTGTTATACCCAAGTAAGTTCAGTTTGACTGTTTACTCACACCTGATTGGACTTTGCATTCTGTCTCTTTAAGGGGGAATTCACGATTGTGCGAAGTGAGCTCCAAAGCCTTCGGCTCACTTTGCACAGACTGATATGTGCTCGCTGATGTCCTGCACGCGGACATCAGCGAGCGCATTAAAGGGATTTCAGTCTCTGCGAGGAAAGTCTTTTGGTCTCACCAAGACTGGAATCCCTTTAATGTGCTCGCTGATGTCCGCGTGCAGGAATTCAGTGAGCGCATATCAGTCTGTGAGAAGTGAGCAGAAGGCTTCAGAGCTCACTTCGCACAATTGTGAATTCCCCCCCCCCAAAAAAAATCTGCTACATATTCTAACAAGCAAAGTTTGAAATGGAAATGTTTTTGCAAAGTCTGATGTTTTATCAAATGCTTGCAAAGAAGCCTTTACTCTGTGCAGCAGTGACCCCAAGGCTTGCAGCCTGTTTGCAGCCTGTTTGCAGCCAGAACTATTGTGGCTTTGTTAGCCCTCTTACATTTTTCCCCCTTGATAATACAAGGTTCCCTATTATTCCACATCCCTGCCCTGCATCAGAGAGTGGGGAGCATCCACTCTGAGAGTTGACCTATCAGACCGTCTCCCTTTCCCATTCCCTTATCACATGCATGTGATATGGGGAGAATAGTAAAAATAATATGCAGGAGTCCTTTGGAGCCCAAACCCTCACCCTGTGCAGGGAGTGGGAAGGGCACCTATCATGGGAGAGACCCCCACCCCTTTCACTAATTTCCCAGTAGGTTGGGGAGGAAAGTTCACATGGAGGGGCAATACTGACCCCACCTCTTAGCCATGGGAAAGGAGTTATTATTAAAGTTGTAAATGACTGATCCTCTCCCTTAACCTTGAATCCCCACATGGCTAAGATTAAAACTACATTGTGTCCATTCCTTTGCCTAAGGGCCCCATCCCTTAACTTAACTTGGGGTGGGAGCCCTCAAATAAAACTTAATATTGTCACATTGTCCTAAGAACCCCCTACTCACTAATTACATATGGGATGAGACCATATGTTGGTTGGACCAGCACCCCCTAAGTATTGAGATGAAGGTCCTTGTTAAATAAATAAATATATCTTAATCTGTCTTCCCAGACCCATTAAGTAGCCCTTGATGAGCTCATGTTGTCTGGAACATGACCTTTATTCACTCACAACCTAGTCCATAAAAGAACATCATCTTCTTCATGGACCATATAGTAGGATGGCACAAAAGTTGCAGCATGCTACAGGTCAGATGGACACAGTGTTGAATTGCAAATTGAAAAAGTGTGAGTGTGATTTTATTAGAGAACAATGTCATGTATTTTTATGTGAGAGTGAATGGGGCCCAATGAAGGAATATTACTGCCAACAAAGTCATACAGTGTTGGTTCAAAGAAATAAATAAAGGTTTGCACCACAAAGCTAGCATTTCCAAAAGTAACAGCAGTGCTGTTACAAAAGTGAAAGTTTAGCTTAGTATTTAAAATCTTTTTATTTTCTATACAGTAACATTAATAATCCATTACCTCCAAGTGTAGCTGAGAGAAGAAAATGAGTTCCATATTTCTTTATAATGTTATCAGTGATCTGTTGTAGGGTCGGTCGTCTCCCAAGAAGTCTTATGTTACGAAAGAATTCAGGGGCAAGAGGCAAAGGGGAACCAATAAAATTTCTTCTTTCAACTGCAAGATTATTTACCTTCCAACGGCCAAACTCTCTGAAAAAAATAGAAATAATAACTTTGTTTTAGTATTGAATCCATTAACCAAACAAATTTTTGAATCTGACAGCTGTTTGAGGTTATCATAAGATTTTAGGCAATTAGCATGAGTACAAAGCAATTATCCAATGACTTTCATTTATTCTGTCACTGCTGATTTGAGCACATATGGAACAATGATGAATAAATCAGTTTACCATCCATACAGGAAAGCCTGTTCAAGTTAAATCCTTCATCTCTAAGCAGTGGTGCTAAAGAACAATTAAAAAACCCCCCTCAAGATTCTCAGAAACAAGAGTGTACAGAAGTGGGTATTAGATACGATAGATGAAAGACGAAAGGAAAAAAAAGACACAAAAGTGTAAGATTTTCTATGATAATATGAAATATACGTTATTAAGTGTACAAAAAGTCTTGTTCCCAATGCAGCAAGTAACTATAAATAACTGTGCTGCTAAGGGACAAATAGTCCAAAAAACTGTAATTGCCCAGAGACTTTAGTGAGACGGAGAGTATGGCACACCTGACCAGTTTTCCCCAGTGGAGTTAAACCAGTTGTTTCTCTGGTTATCAGGGGAATGCAAGTTCTTTACTGGTGGCTTGTTCCATTTTTGTAAGCAAAAATTATTCAGAGAATCATTTACTCCCCAGTGATACTTTTCCTTTGAAGTTAACTTCATGTTTCGTTTCAGCTTTCAAACAATAAAACACAACAAAAGAAAAGTAATAGGAATTTTAGATAGAAATGCATTTTAGACTTAGTGGCAGATGACAGGTGCTTGAAAGGCAAGGAAAATAGAAGAGATAAACTATACCATGCTAAGAGGATTTTGTAAACTTTAAGATGTATCTAAATTCTTCAAGCAAGCAACTATTAAAAAAAATAGAAAAAAACAAAGGTAATTTGCTCTTTTGGAAACAGAAGTACTGGAAATGTTATAGTGATAGTAGAACTAAAGTCTAAAGTAAATGAAAAGCTAGAAATATTCAAACTTATGGAAAAAGATTGCTAAGCATGCCCAAATGTACTGTAATCATATAAGACTAATGATCCTTGTCTATGAAGTTGCCTTTTCTGAGGCTCCATATTTTTCTGAACCAAAGTCAATGCAGATGCTCAGTCTGCCTTGTGTCCAATAGAAGTGCACTGTTAAAGAGTCAAGTGAAATAGTCTGACTATCCAACACATCTAACATTTAAGTCAGATAAATTGAGAATTCATTGAGTTATCTTCCTATCAAAGAGAAAAACTTTGAGGATTCAATATTAAATAGCTTGGTTGTCTATTGCAGACTGCACTGGATTATTTGCTGCCCTCCAGTGCACAGTTGAACTAAATTATTATCCACCATGAGGTATGAAGAATTAAGAGATATTTAGTGTTAAAGAGTAATACGTTCAGCTGTATATCACATGGCTTATGTAGTATATAGAATGTATGTATAAAACAGAAGTGTGCCGGGTTGTACTGGAAATATTTACATGGATGGAAACTCCATTAATTCTCTTATTTACAAACGTAGATCAATCTGATCAAGTGCTGCTTTTACTGAGTTCAATAATCAAAAACCTATAAACTAGTAAGCATTTATTAGTATATTTTCAATTACGTCTATGGTTAAAGGTGTGATTTGATATTAGTTATCATTAGTTTGAGCTGTCCTACTAATAGTGCAAAATCATTGCTTTAACTTGGATACTTAGGCAATACAAATACTGTGTGTATGGCTATGTATCAGAGGCACATTGCATTGGTTTAGAGCAGTGAGCTGCATTTAGTAGAAATAAATAGCCATGCAGTATGTGTTTTGTATAGATAAGGCTGACTCTTTTAAATATTTATACTTCTGCAACTCGTTACTTGTTACTATGTCTTAATTAAAGGGGAAGATCTGCAAGTGGAAGTCTGACTATAAATTACTATATACAGTAAAGCATTATAGTGGTACCCTTTAAATCTGGGCACTAATAAAGTACTAAGTTTTACAGAGTAGCATTTATTTTAATATAATCCCGGAAACCTTCTTCATGATTCTGCAGAATTACAGTCTCTGAGACTCATTGACTAAAGTGTAAATTCACCTGTTGAATTCACTTTGCAACAATTTGAGTCGCATTGCCAAAATAGTCGCAAATTCCCCTCTCACTATTGACTAAGAGCCTCTTTGACTAAAGTCAGAATTTACTGGTCAAATTCACTTCACTACAATTCGAGTCACATCCCCAAAATAGTAGTGAATTCACTTTTCACTATTGACTAAGTGAAGAATACACTCATCGAACATGTGTAATGTGACTTAGATGGATAGATGTAGGATAAGAAGTCATGTGAAGTGAGGCAAATTTGACAAGTGAAGGACAGTGACTTCAGTTAAATCATATACCACTAACTGAATTGTGTGAATATTCTATCTATTTCTATGTCATTGTGTCCCTAGGTCATGCTGTCACTTAGTTGCAGTCAACATTGTCACTTTTGAATGAATAGTTACCTTATGCAACACTGGAACCCTGCCATCAATGCCCCAATTCACCAGTCTGAAGTAGCGAAGTCAAATAGGTGAATTCAGAGCAATTCACCTAATCACAGTCTTACCTTCACACCACTCTGGTCAATAGTAGAGGTACCTGTGCAAGCGCACACAAAATTATGCAAAGAGCTTTGTAAGTTTGCAATTCATGTAGTCACTTCAATTGGCCACGTATTTGTAAGTTTGCAGAGTTTGCTCAATAAGCGAATATGAAGAAGTGGAGAATAGATTCAAATTCACAGCTGTACATGACTATTCAGACTTTAATAACTGAGGCTCTAAACCTCAGATTCTCTATAAATACATTTCCCAACACACAAACCATCAAAGAAAGAAAAACTTAAAGGGATCTAGGAGTACACAGACACTATGGGGTGGGTGGTATGTTTTATTTTTAGCACACAGAGACCACTAGCAAAAATGGTGGAGCTTGTTCACCAAAGTAAATTCTCATCAATTCAGGTCACTAGGCTCCAGTAGCAGTGAATTATTTACTCCTTATTCACTAAAAAGAGGGTTCCCATAGCAAAGAAAAGAATAGCATCACTAGCTGTCTCTTGCGTAGTGTGGCATAGTCAGTCAGACAGTTGCAGCCCTCCCATCATCTCCCTAATTCACCACTTTAATCTGGTGAAGTCTGGTGTTACTGCAACAGACTCTAATGCTTGATGAATAGGCGAATTACCAGTGCACATGCAGTCAAAGAATTGCAAAGAGCTCCGTAAATCCATGATTGGTGTAATCATCCAAACTGGCTTCGAGGAGTTTTCTGAATATGTAAAAATTGGAAAGTGGCAAATAAATGTGAATTTGGACCTCTGACTGAATAATTCCTGGTTACCTTTCATATACTATAAGAATGATGAAGAGTCCCCACAGGTGTCAATGTCACCTTAAAGAACAGAAATAGGCTGGATGTATGTCAGATTAGACTGTTTAATAAAAAATAAATATTGTGTCGCTTTAACCTTCTATGTTTTCATTTTTTATATTTCAGTTAAAAACTTTTCAGTTCTAACATCTGAAAACTATAACTCCCAACAATATTAGTAGATGGAGTTGATATGGATACAGTTTTTAGTACTGTGTATATAAATTGGTACCCTTATAGTTTGTTTCTAATTTGACAAAAAAATGTAAAAAAAAAAAATATCTTTTTACAAAAATGAAATAAATCATAGAGGAAACGAAAAAAAAGCAACATCTAACTGTACATCTGAGAGATATACATCTACAAATTACAAATTCTGTATTTTGCATCGCTTTGTCTCTCCAAATTGTTTTATACAAGAAAGTACAATAATAGCAACATCTGACAATTAGAATACAAAGGTCAAAACCTGTTCATGATATTGGAAATAAAATCCAAATGTCACTACACAGAAAGTCTTCTGTCAAAAGGGTATTTAGTTTACAACTTTATATTACCAGTGGTACAAGAACCTATTAAAGCAGCACCTACTTTCTTTACAGTCCCATGGAACAGATGGATGTCTGCTTTGGAAACATATTAAATATTGCCATAAAGATTGTTACCTCTGGCACCAAAAAATGACAAGGCCATAAACTCTCGTTATATCTTTGAGATTTTTTAGATGATCAACAAAACAATTTCCTCTCTTCCCTTGCAGACTAGGGGATATATATACAGTGTGTATATATATATATATATATATATATATATATATATATATATAAAGGTAGGATAGAGCGGTCGTGTTAGTCCACAGATGCAAACAATGAGTATTGCAATACTTGGTGATACCTTTTTTATTGGACTAACAGTCGTTTTAAATAGAGCTTTTGGGAGGTCTGTCCTCTCTTTATTATATTATATATGTGTTACATACCTGACTCACGAGCCAGCGGTGTCCCTTCCTCCTTCAGCCACCTGTGTTGAGAAGCGCTCTGTGCGCGGGTGGCCGGCATCGCTCTTTTGAGCGACAGGCGTCGTTGCTTAGCAACAATGCCGGTCCCTCCCCTGCAGCCGGCAGGGGATTTAAAAGCCAGCTTTTCGAGGTATTTGCTGCCTGAGTATCACGTTGTGTTAGTAAGGTCCCTAGTCTTGGTTAGTCCTTGCCTAGTTCTTCTTATATTAAAGTGCATTCTATTCTGTCTCAGTATCCAGTGTCAGTTTCCTGTTCCAGTGTCCAGTCCCAGTATAACCTGTGCCTGTATCCTGTATCTGTTTCCAGTGCCTGTATCCTGTATCTGTATCCTGTGCCTGCATTCTATGCCTATTCCAGCTATCACCTTGCGGAGGGTGAGTCTGAGGGCCACAACCTGGGAGTATCCTTGCTGCTAAGCTCAGTACCCCCTTGCGGGGGTTAAAGGTGAAGACCGGAGGCTCCTTAGACTTCACACCTCGGATAAACCCATGCCAACTTCCATGCCAAGAAGGTCCACTTACTCAGTGATACCCACCGTGACAATATGATAATAAAATATTTATTTTATTAATTATTTGCTTTTGACTTGATAAAGGGAGGACGGACCTCTTGAAAGCTCGTCTGTTTAAAACAAATGTTTGTCCAATAAAAAAGGCATCACCAAGTACTGTAATACTCTTTTTATATATATATATATATATATATATATATATATATATATAATGAGTATTGCAATACTTGGTGATACTTTTTTATTGGAATAACACATATATAGTTTATACGTGAGTGTAAACTCTTACTTACTTGTCGTACTGATTTGGAGGATAAAATGTAATTTTAATACTGAAACCACTTTACATTACTTGCATTATTATTGTATTATTTCCAATAAACACTTTAGTTATATGGTTTGCACAAAGCATGCTTTAGCTGATGAGCTCCATGGGTTACATTTAGGACTCTACCCTCTGGGATAGCCCCTTGCAGTGATATCTTGCTTTGTCAGCTTATTTGGCTGGATACAAGGTTTACTTTGTATTTTAAAAATAGATTATCAAAAGAAAGATCATAAGAAAGAGTATAAGGATAGGAGAATATAGAGCAAAATGTCGATATGTATTGTGTGCATTGCAGGGCTCAGGTGTTGGCACTACTGGCCACAAAACAAACAAACACAAGGAATAAATATTTTGTTTGTACGATAGGTTTGGCATTGAACGATTATGTTATTGTGCCATCACTGGTAGGTGATTTCTACTAATTCAAGATTTTTGTACACCACATAAGTGCTACAGATGTAGGCCTGAAATAAGGGTTAAAACTAGGACAATGAATGCTGGATGTTACTGTACATGATTGCATTTGTGATAGTTTTAGTTAAATTGCTCAGAATTAGGCAAAGAAACAAGCACTTGGCACCAAGCCTGGGTTTAGGATAATGCCTCCACTGTTGTAGGTTTGCAAAGCAGAAAAATACAGGTGTTTGGGAAGTGTGAATTTTGTGCCACTTTGTTTGCTGCTGACTTTAAAACTGAATGTAAATCAAGAGATTGGAGATGCCTTCCAGGTACAGTTACTTTTGTTATTATCGCTGCTTATCTTATTAAAGTGAAGAATATGCACATACAATTTTGCAGATTCTGGCATATAACCCTTTTATTGGACCATAAGTGTGAGGTACAGGTGCACCATTTTGTGGGTATAACTACACTTTGTCAGTGAAGTACAGTGATGTCAATCTCACAATGTTCCACAAACTGTATTCTGTGAATATTCTATTTCTTACTCCTAGGTCATGCTGTCATTTTGTCACAGTCACCATTGTCACTTTTGAATGGTTACATTACACACCACCAGAGCCCTGCCATCAACCCCCCAATATAACAATATGATGTGGTGAAGTCTAACAGGTGAATTCAGAGCAGTTCACCTAGTCGTATTCACTCTTTTGACATACTCTGCTGGTTAGTCAATAGTGGAAAGTACCTGTGCATGTGCACGCAAAATAATGCAAAGTGCTCCATAAGAATGAGACTATCATGGTCACTTGGATTGGATGCATATTCACCACATCGCAGTTTGCTCAATAAGCAAACATGGGGAAATGTCGTATAGATGCAATTTCAGACTATTCAGCCTTAGTCAATAATGCCCTCAGTCTCTTGTGGTTTTTTTTTCCTACAATAGACAATCACACCTGGGCCATGCCTAAATTAGAATAGGTTCCCAGTAGTTAGACTTGCCCCCATGGCCATCTCTATGTCAGTAATATCATCATAATTCAATAAATGGACACCAAAGTAACTTTCTGGTGCAAATCCAGGTAGATTTACTAGTGGCTGGCACTGGCCTCTCTTTACCAGAATGCATCTGTCAAGACATGGAGACCTTATAGAAGGCTTTTATTGGTAATATTCTGAACTTCTCCACAGACAAACACAATTATTTCATGCCTTCATTTATTTGTGTTCATCTTCCTGCAAATTTAGCATACTTGGCAAATTGGATGAAGCATTTCACACAAGGAACAAATAATGGCTTGCATGCACTTTCTCGGAAAAATATATTCCAAATTAATATACTTGTTTTATATTGCCGTTAGACAGGCAGGGAGTCAGGGATATTCTAATTATATCTTTGTTGTGCCAGTGCAGCTAAGCTGAAAGCTAATATCCCAGGCACAAAGCCAACTACTGTATGATAATGATGGACACATCTGCATTACTGTTAAGTACAGTCCCTTTATTGTTTCTTCATTGAAACATATAGAAGTGCTTTATGCATGTAAACAGTAAACTGTGCAATTATAGTTCTTTTCTGGTTTCTGCAACAGTAGCAAATGCTAAAAAAAAAAAAAAAAAAAAAAAATCGTAAAGCTAAGAAACATCTCAGGATCCCCTATAATGCAGATTAAATAGTGTAATATGTCTCTCTCTTTATAGAACAAGCAACATGCATTTCCTATAGAGGTATATTAAGTGTGTAAGAGGTGATTAGTACCATTGTTTGAATGACATATACATAACCAACTAATAAAGCAATCACCATTACTCAACAAAAGCTTTGAATGATTGAAAATTGCCGCAGTGAAACATAGATTATTTTGTGTGTATATGAAAGCATAATGACATTCTGAGGACAGAAATATCAAAGATTTAAGATTAGAATATCGGCAGGGGTAAAAATGTTTTTCCCATGCAAATATACAGTTCTGAAGGCTGCAAGTGTAATGTGCCTAGTGTTGCATAAACCACCTATAATAAATAAGGCTATTAAAAGTGTGTTGAGGAATTACACTATGGCATAAATATAGACATGTTTTATTCATTTAGAGCTCCTCTCTCAAGAGAAAACTTTGCACTGACATATTTGCATCCCTATTAATAATCTGGTTTTGGTGTAAGACAAGCTGATAGATTTGTCTTTTAACCAATCATTTACTATAATGATCTGTATGTTTCTTTTCTATCATTATCAAAACACAACATTGTGTTTTGTTGTTGTATTGTCTAAGCTTTGATGCTGCCATTTATTATCAGTACTTGTTATATTCAGATCACTACCAGCACATGATCTAGAGCTTGGAATTCAGACATTATTTATGATGTTTGCACTTAACATTAAGAGGATGTGTTGTCTAATACAAGGGTAAGGTTAACATGCAATGTTAGTTGTATGCTAATGCTTTATAAAAAGTCTACTTTAGACTAGTTTATGGTTATATTGCATGCAGTTAAAACTGTGATAAAACAGCTACAACACACGTGTCATTCACCTGTATGGCAACTGATTCCAACCACATGCTAGTTTGATTTACTGTTACAAAATGTGTGTTTTGTTGTGGTAAACCCACGTTAGCAGACCGTTGCTATTTTACAAGTCATTTTGTAGCAGTTGCTGCAGTTTTAACCACAGGAAAGTAAAACAGAAGCAGAGTGCTTTATGCAGCCTGAGAAGAGAATCTCCCTCACATCAATATGATCACATAATGGATTTCCAGTACAATCAATATTCAGCTAAATCATGTATTGTTGTCATTATTGTAATGTCTTCATTTAGGTCATATATGTCATCTGTATTATATACCTGGGATATTATTATTATTAAACAACTATTTTGAAAGTTAAAATATTTAACTAAACATAACAAAACAAGAGCTATGGATGCTGCAATAAAGCAATTACTGCGATTTTTATCATTCTTTTCTCTTTCAGTTCAGTAGTCTTGAACAGAAATACATTGTAAAAGTCATGAATTCTGCAGATCTCTTTAAATCAAGTGTAAGTAATAAAGATCATTAGAACATGTTCTTCATTAGAATGTGTTATTAACAAAGGCCCTAATTCACCATAGTGCGAAGTGAGCCGCGAAGCGTTCCACTTCACATATGGTATTATGCGCATGCTGATGTCCTGCGCGCGGACATCAGCATGCGCATTAAAGGGATTCCCCTCCCGGCGAAGAGACTCGAGTGCTCTCGCCAGGAGGGGAATCCCTTTAATGCGCTCGCTGATGTCCGCGTGCAGGACATCAGCATGCGCATAACACCAAGTGCGAAGTGAGCCGAACGCTTCGTGGCTCACTTCGCACTATGGTGAATTAGGGCCTAAATCTTTTACTTTTCTTACATTTTCCCCAAAAAATGATCCTGTAAGACTATTATCAAGGTAATATCAAATCATTTTCCAAACAAATACAAGTAGCATATGAAAAAAATACTATTACTGGCAATACTTATTCAACAGGGCTGCTAACTCATCCAACAGAACAATTAACTGTAGCCATAGTGCAAAGGAGAAGTATAATGTCTACTAAAATATCACAAATCCATAATCAAGCAGTATAAAAGAGAACAATTTCACATGTTAACAAATGCCTTGTGCTAACATAGTTGAATGCAGATGTATCAATAATGGCTTCTGCATAAGGGAAGGCAAATCGTTTCATACTAATTGACAAGTGTTAAGGAAAATATATTATGTGTTAATGTTAGTCGGCATATACAGTATATTAAACATCACTGCAAATTCTCATACAAACAGAGCATCAAACTTTACTGCAGTAATGCAATAAAGAAAAAGATAACTAATTTGAGCAAAGTCCTTTACTAATAAATAGAATATAGGAAAATTATTACATTCAGTTTTCTAGTAACCAATCAGAAGCTGCCTTTCATAACTCGAGTTTCCCTATACCAGTAGTAAATGCTAACAGTTGATTCGTTTTCTATGAGATACTAGACCTCTGGAAAGATTGCCAATGTATTCTTTAATTCCCTTTATTAGGGAAAGATGTTCCATGTAAGGAAAAATTGGCAGGTTCCTCTGGTGTTCATATGCCTTGGGACAAATATTATCAAAGCTTCTTACAGAGGACTGTATGCATATACAATATGTCTAATTTTATTTATAAAGCGCCACAAATTTACACAGCGCTGTACAATACAGCAATACAAGTATAATACAGACATGGAAAAAGTGCATTACAGTTCACTTTAAGTGCTAGGATGCAGTTGACACAAGAGGTTGGAGGTCCCTGCCCCATAGAGCTTACAATCTAAATGATATATAACGGATTAATGTGTTTTATAACAAGTCTGTTATAACACTGACAAACATATTTACGTCTATTACTCTCTTAGGTAATGGAAACTGCACATTAATTTTTAGCTACATCCAGAATACTGTTTTATATTATACAAGATACATGCAGTGCGCTTGTCCATTCAAATCCTCTGCAAAGCCTTCACTGTAGTAAGCTGAATATATATCACTGACAGGTCTGTTTAGTAAAATGTGATGCTTCACGCAAAGTGAATTTTCCTGCATCACTGGACAGTATTTTCAGATTCTCATATTTATGGTTGTATTTTTACAAAGCCTCAAATAAAACTAGAAACAAAAAAACAACATTTTAAGGCCATTTTTGCTTCTGAAAATAGGTAATTGTATTTCTGTTTCTTTCTTGAAATTGAGTAGTCCAGCAGGATGATTAAATTACCAGTCATTTGTCCAGGTAACTTGACAAGTTCACAAGTCCAGCAAAATAAAAACACAAATCTAATCTATTTGACTTCTCATACAAAGTAGCCTTAAAAAACTCCTCAAGTACAATAGTTTGAGTCAAAACATCGCTATTGTTCTTTAGTAACTGCACCTTTACCATGGTGCAACATATAATTGTCACTGCAGTGACAAAACTCATTAGCTTCAGTTGGATAGACTGACCTGTAAACCACTGGGAACTGGGTGAAAATACAGATGCAGGTGTTTTATCACAAAAAGGACAGTCAACATAAGTCTATGAGAACAAGCATAATTGTCTTATTGCCCTGATAGCACAGCAACAAAATGCACTGCGAAGCACTGGTCTGTGAAAACTGCAGTCACATCTGCATATTCACTTAGTGCATATTTTAATCTAAGGGGGGAATTCACCAAGCTCCGAAGTGAGGTGCGTAGTGTTTGCCTCACTTAGGGGGGAATTCAGCAAGCTCCGAAGTGTTTGGAACCAAAAACACTAAAACTCCATAATTAGATTTGTACACTATAATTATCATAAATATAATTATTTGTACACTATAATTAATAATAAATATTTTACTTTTTTTTTTTGCAAACAGAACATTAAGACAAATCTATTGTTTTCTCTGTTACGGCAGAATTGCAAAGAAAATTAACAAGTACTTGCTAATTAAAGAAAATATATTTTCCATTAAATATTCCTTTTGCTATTTAATCCAGTGTTTCTATGTATTATGTTTGGGTGCTTTTAATTCTTCTACTCCAGTGAAAATGTATCCTCCTGATATTAACTGATATATTAAAAATGATAGACTTTCTGCTTTAATTTATGTCATTTTAACTTTTAAACTGATCACATTTTGGACATTATAGCACCCTTGTGATTATAGCCTAAGTGCGAGGAGAAGCTCTCCAGCAATGATTTAGTATGCCCATACGATTTAGATAGAAGTCCTTGCAGCATGAAGAAAAGAGAGATCATGTAATATACACTGACAAAAAGAGATTTATTAAAGAAAAGATCACTAAAAGATGATTCTAGAAGTAAATAAAATAATAGATATGTGTATGTAAGACAGAGCCTTATTGAAGAGAGTAAATGACCACAAGAGATCATTACTTGTATCTGGGCAAAATTTATTAAACTCAGAAAGACCGCTCTCGGTCTTTCTGAGTTTACTGTCCAAGATCTTCCATTGTTCTGATGAGAAAAATCGGCACTCCAAAAGTTAAAAGCAGAAAACTTTAATCCAGTATGTTTAAAATAAGGCTGGTACAATGAAAATGAAATAAAATCAAAAATCAGAGCACCCCCTAACGCGTTTCGCGCTTAGGGCGCTTAATCATTAAGCGCCCTAAGCGCGAAACGCATCAGGGGGTGCTCTGATTTTTTATTTTATTTCATTTTCATTGTACCAGCCTTATTTTAAACATACTGGATTAAAGTTTTCTGCTTTTAACTTTTGGAGTGCCAATTTTTCTCATCTATTCATTGTTGGCTATCCGAGCACCCAATTGATGCATTGCTACTTTGTTACACTGGGGATTGAGCGAATCCATTCTTCCTCTACTCTTCCATTGTTCTCGCAAGAATTTTTGGAATTTTCGAGATCGTTTTTTTCGATCTTGATTTTTCAAAATTTTCGATGGAAAGGTAGCCATACTTTACATTAGTAGTATGACTACCTTTCCATCGAAAATTTTGAAAAATCGAGAAATAAAAACTTGATCTTGAAAAATAAATTAATACATTTCGCCTTATGGTAGTTCTATAGTTTGCTTTTTGTTCAAAACATCTATTATTTTTGCCTGGGAAGAGATAATTGAGCCTGGCCCCTTTTGAGAAGATCACACAGGAAACTTGTCCCCTTATAGATCACCTGGATCTGGATATGTAAGCTTAGCTTTGTTTACTTAGGCTTTATAAGATTATACACAGCAGTAAATAGTTTAATGAAGAGCACTTGTTGATGAGGGACCTGTTACTAGAGACCAGAAAACTGAAGGCCTAACTCTCAAGAAGCAGCATCTAAATTGGGAAGCCTTTACTAGAAGTAGTATATATCAACACAGTTAGGCAAGTGGCAGCACACCATAATAAGTGAGCTTTCTCCCTGGGAAGGATCTCCATGCATCTTAGCACTATTTCTCCAAGTAAGAGCAGAGTATTTCCTTGTTCATAACTGTCACTGTATAACTTCACTTTCTACTACTCTCTTACCCCATAAACATTTCTTTTTGACTGCTGTTTTCTTCTTGTATTCCATTCCTTTTTACTGTGGCAGACTCAGCCTTCTTCTGTCTTAAGTTCTAATCTAATATCTTTTCTTGTAGGGCACAGAAATTGTAAGCCCTACTGCAGAACTTACACTTACTTGTAAATAGGGTTGGCATCTCATAATTCAGCATTTTCTAAGCACCCCGTATGTCTACTTTTACCCAACTACATTTCAAGCTGTGCACACAGGGGCATCACATCTTTTGAGCAATAATTATTATCACTGACTATACATTTATTTCCCAGTAGTATGTTCCTTCTGCCTTCTGTTAAGGGACTGCAAACACTTTTTCTTGCCATATTCCAAACCATTGAATACATTTATAAACAGCTATAAACATTCATCTTCCCGAGGCTGTGCATTATTGCATTATTTATCAAGTAGCAGCATATTTGTACTTACTTTTTAGAAAAATTTTAGGCATGACAATATTCTCATTCAAATTCAGTTTTCTGTCAGTTACAATAAACTGTCTATAAATATATGCATACCCAAATACAGAGCAATGAAAGTACAGAAAAAAAACTTTTTCTCTCACCCCAATCCTAGTCATTCTTTTCTTTACCAGGTTAGCATTTGAAGAATACATTTTAAGGTAAACTGGAAATATATCATATGTCTAAGTAAGAATCATTTCTTTGGTGGGTATTGCACAGAACATTACTCTTTTGTATATTTGCATTTTTTTAGAATTTATGCAGAATTGTATATCATGTTTGCTTCATCTTTGTTATGGATACAGAAAAACATTACTTTTAGTAGCCACAAACCAAGGATGTCATTGGAATTATTCTATGGCACTATTACTAAGACAATAAATTCTAGTGTTCACAATGAAATGTATAATAGGAATAGCTTGTGCACTGAATAAAGCATATTTTTAATACAGTGAAATGTACTTTGTCTATCTGGGAAAAACATTTTTCACCAGACAAAAGAAAGATTTTCATCATAGAAGAAGTTACATACACTGTATAAACTATCCTGCATTTATAAAATGGCTACACATTGCAAAATACTTTATAGAAAATATTCAACTATTCACATCAGAACTTACCCAGCAGAGTCTATAATCCAATATCTCTTCCAGTCAGACAAACATATGAACTATATTAAATTTAAATTAGTCACAATTCAGTTTTACATCAGAATTTTGCTTCTATGCATACTTACCTCAGTGAGTTTGAACAGGAAGCAGTATTTGAAGAGGATCACAGTGATTTACAGAACAGAAGATATCAGCTGTAAAATAACAGTATGAGGCAGCACTAGAGATTAAAACCCTCACCCCTTAATAATTACCCCTAGATAAAATGAGATTTAGTTCCCTTTAAACCATCGGCTCAATAGTTACACAATAAAATGCCCACTGTTATAGCCTTTTGGTCACCAGCTGAAGATCCCAGGCATCTACTCAGTACTATGTTCCAAGTAATAACTCTGCTCATTGCACGCTTTCCTGCCTCTTTAATGGCTTGTGAGGAGGAGAACATTGTTACCTTGTGTGGCAGACAGTCAAAGAGAGATGAACACGCAAATTAAATTGCACAGTCCTCTATATTAATTGATATAATGGAGAGCAGTATCCACGTTAACTTTGAAAAGCAAAAAAAGCATATAAGCCAGTGATAGCTAACCTATGACGTGTGTCAGAGGTGACATGTCGAGACGTTTTTGCTGACACATGTCATGGTGCCGTTTATGCCACACTCTCTGTAGAGTTGCCCTGCCTCAGATGCTGATGCTGTCAGGTAGTGAAAATTATGGATTTTTCTCGAAGTGACACACCACC
>WMED01000130.1:6364-43839 GCA_019650415.1 Pipa parva
AGAGAGGGGCATCAGGAGGCTAGGTCAGGACTATGGCTACCGAGGGGCATTGGGAACAGGCACTGCTGGCATTGGTGGTGGTTTACAGCAGTCATGAGAGAGCAGCCATAACACCTGGGGGCTTGGGCCTATTACTAGCCATGACCACTGTGACCCTTATTGTTACACTCCTGCTATTATATAAGGTTGACAAAGTATATTTTAAAAATTGCTAAAAGATATCCACAGAAATATATTTTCAGGCTTCCTCCACTCACCATGATTTACAAACTGCTTGCCAGGAAATCACATTGCCATTTTAGTGGTGGTCCTCACTCCCTTCATAGTGTGGGTGAGATGCATTTGCAAGGTAGTGTGTGTTGGCGGAGTGGCGCCTCTGGTGGGAATTGAGCTAAGAGCCAACTGCACCTTGGATGGCTGTTGTACCACTAATCCATTGAGCCTTAGCTTATAAACTGTGTTTTTCTGTGTGTGCTGTCCTTGGTGCTGATCTTTCACTGCACACTTTGGTGGTTTGCTCAGGTGCTTCCTGTTTGTCATTATCCAGGCCTTTAAATATGAGATAATTTCCCCCAGTTCTTGCCCAAGTTGGTCTTTCTGTTGTGAAGTTCTGACAAAGCTCTTGTTTACTGTTTATCCATGTTATTGTCCTTGACTTGTTGTGATTATGCTGTTTTCTGGAATCCCTGACATTTGGCTTCGTCTGATTACATTTTTTTTGCCCCCTCATTTTCCTGATCCAGCTCTCCTGACTCCACCCTTGCTATATGTATCTATATAATATATATGTATATTTATGTATATTTTTATTTCTAAAGCACCAATAAGTTATGCAGCACTGTATAATCCAACACTACAGTAATAATACAGACAAGGGAAAAGTGCATAACAAAGAACAAGTGAAGTAAATTACAAGCATATAATAATCAATAATATACTTCACTCTAAGTAGGTTATTCACTAAGGTACGAATTCGACTGTCAAACTCTCAAACAGCGGATTCTCATAGCAAATCCGCAACAATTTCCCCATTATAAAAGTCACGACAATTTTTTAAAGTTAAGATTGCGACAATATTCTCATTATAAAGATGTGACTGCGACAGTAGCAGCCTATTGTAACTGAATTTATCTGGTGAATTCACACCTATATGCATCAATTCATTTTTTAATGGATAACCCCCTAATTTTCCATAATATAAAGGTATGATAGTGAGATTGAGAAACAGATTAAAAAAAACCATTTACATGAACAAATTATTGCAGCATAAAGCAATAAGGTGTTGTAAATACTGCTAGGAATAGATTGAAGCTTTGAAGATAAAGGAGGGAAAGGAGGAGGATGTAGGAATTAAGGGCGAAATTTATAAAAAGCGAAATTTAAATTCCGCTTGCACGTGCGGAATTTTTCCATACGTGTGGAATTTTTTCCGCACGATTGGAATTTTTACCGCACGAACAGAAATCGTTTGAAATTCCGCACGTATGATCGTAAATCGATCGTGATTCCGCACGTGCGATCGGAAATCGATCGAAATTCGTGCGGTAAAATTATGTATTTAATAAATTTCGCCCTAATTAGTGTTGCAGAGACAATTACAGCTTCAAAGCACACAGAGAACTTAAACCCACAAATATGTGTGTTTTTCAATCAAAATTTTGGATGGAAAGGCAGCTATGCTACTAATGTTTATCGAAAAATCGAGATTGATAAACTTGCACAATAAGAGCCGAGAGTGGTCTTTCCAACTTTAATAAATTTCACCTGCAAACTTATTTATGTTTACTTTTAAATCACGAGTTTCTCTGTGCTTTCTATAGTCTGTTATTTCAGTAAAATAACTTCTTGCCTGTACTTAGTATTGTCTTGAACCTGATGAAGGGAGAATAAACCTCTCAAAAGCTCATTTATTTAAACAGACTGTTAGACCAATAAAAAAGTTATCACCAAATACTGCAATACTCATTTTTTTTTTTTTTGCATCTGTGGACATCAATAGCACCTAGTGTTTGATTTAAAGGCTAAATAGCCTGCACTAATATACAGTGCATCTATTGTGCATGTGTTTCATCTAACATTTCACGTGCACCTTTATCAATTAATTTGATGGTATTACACTAGGAGAGTATTTCTCTCTTTGTCTTTATCTATTCCATCCAGCGCTGTCATAATTATTCTGATTCATCGGAATACATAGGACTTTGGATTTACCCTAATTTATATATTCCATATATTCTAGTATGAAAGGGACATACATACAGACATATAGAAGAAGAGGTGATAAAAGCAGTTATAGAAATAGTTTATTAATGTCCATTATAATTTATTTTAGCATCAGAAATACTAAACAGAAATATTTCTTACATATCTTCTATGCCTCAGCCGGGCATTCACACATTTCTATACATTAAATGCCATAATTGCATACAATCTAGGGTCTCAGTGTCCAGTCTACCCTGTGCCAGTTTGCACCACCCCAGGTGTGTCAAATGTGCTAATTGAGTTAGACTTTGCAGTTCATAAACTGTAACTGTAAAAACTGGAAATACTGGAAAGTGGAAAGACACTGGTTTTGGCACCTCTCTCCTAATAAATAAATAGCAGTGGCCTAGTTAACAGAATAGCTCACTCCCATGATAACCTGGTGAGACTGAGGGTCTACTACGATTATATATTGCACTTCGATTTCTACTAATCTGCGTCAAGTCTTTCAGTATTATTTTTTTTTTTTACCTTTATGATTACAACTAGGTAAATAAAAAGTACGTGTGTATCAATCCTAATAAAAAGGACTATGCTTTCCAGAGGCCCTTGTGAATGGCATTCTCGTTGGCTCTGTGGTTTGATACGCAAACTCCAAGACAAGAAATGCTTATGTAGAAAAATTCCTTCAAAGCAAAGTGCAGTTAACAGAGAATGGCATCTCTGAGAACAAAGGAGCCAAAACAGTCTCATGGTAGGAGAAAACATATGACAGACCTAGAGGCTGCTTCAAAGCTGCTATCATTAGTGCATCTGCCAAGCAGCCAGATGCTCCTGCTAGGAAATATTGTGTGTGACTTGGCACCGTCCCTAAAGTAAGTGCCATTCAAAGTGAACAGAAGGACTACTTTAATATAATATGGTTAGGTGTATGGCCACAGCTTTATGAAGGATTTGAAACTGTGCCTTTATAGATATGTCTGCAGGATGTCACAATATTTTTTATTCATTCTCTGGCTCTTTTCCAGAATTGAACAATAAATGCTGTGTTCATTATCAGCACAGTTTTTAATCTGCTACCTTTTCCTCTATCAATAGTAGAGGTGCCATTAGCCAACATGATTTCCTGCACCTTTAGCCATCAATCCCAGCAGCCAATAGAAATAGACTTTATATTCTTATACAAGGAGAAGCTCGGAAGCATCCCATGATGCATGATGTATCTTAAAAAAATAATTAATGGCAAGTTTTTGATCAAGGTGGCAAGTTAGGTGACTTATGGAGACCTTCCATATTTTCTCAAATAAAGAAAATCAATCAGGTGATCTTTAGCCGCAATCAGAACTTTTTGTGGTAATGTTTTCAACAGTGGATGTTTTTTAATGAAATATTTCAGTTTCTGCTTGCTATCAAGCCTGACATGCCATTAACCACTTTTTGGGACAAGGTGGAGATCAAGATCTAATATCCCATTCAAAATACCAATTTAAAAAAATTAAAATTAAACCGCAGCGACAATAAATGGAAAGAAGCCTTTACTGTTTGTTTTTATAGCTAGTCAAAAAATTTAAATTTAAACATTTGGGGACTTTGTCATCAAAGTGATAATTCGACTGTCAAAGTGAATTCTTGCCACTTCAGGTCACTATGATCCAATAGTTGCAAATTCACTATAAATTTGTATAGTAAAGAAGAAAATAGTGTCAGTAACCGTCTCTTGGGTAATGTGGTATAGTCAGTCGAGCACTAGCAGCCCTGCTATCAGCCTCCTAATTCCCCTCTTTGATCTTGTAAAGTAAAACTGGCAAATGCGCACAGTACATCTTGGCGAATTTGTTACTTTAACAGATCCAATGCTTGATGTACATATGCACATAAAGTGGTGTAACGAGCTCTGAAAGTCCATAACTGTCACAAGTGTCTGAATTAGTAGAAAATTTGCTACATTGAAGAGTTTATTCAATATGTAAAGTGGTGAATGAATGTGAATTTTGACTTTTAAGTGACTGTTTGCACATTCACGAATAAGCCCCTATTTTATGAATATTGCCCAGTTTGTATGAATAATGATGCTGACGTTAACGTTGATATTTTATAGGAATGTGTGGTTTGGATTTAGATTAATCTGATGAAATCCTACACTGCAGATTCATTATGAGCCAATCAACAACATGTAAAAAAATAATAGCAAAACTTTATACCATATTTACAGAACCTTATGAACCTCACTAACAGCTTGAAACCTCAGCCTTGAACCTCAATGAAAACACAGTAAAATCAGCAAAAAACATACATAAAAATAAAAGCTAACTTCTCCTGTTATCCCACGTTGTGTTGCAATGTGGCATACAACCCGTCTTACAACTGTGCTTGCCATTTTTAATGCCTTTTCTTCTGACCCATGAAGTAGTCCTGGATGGACTCTTGTTGTCTGCAAAGCCCTCACTTTTCTTTCACCATAGATGTGGTCATGGTCATCCATCTTTGGCCACAACATAGGTCGTAGAAGGCTATCATCCTCCTTTGCTGCATCTGCCACTAAGCACCAAAAAAAAAAATTGTTCCCTGTCAGGTAGGATCCACAGTTTCTGCTCCGCTGCAGTGGAACAAGATGGAAAATCAAGGACTTTGCAGACAACATAGACCCATTCAAGTTATTCCATGGGTCTAGACAAAAGAAAAGGTAAGGGTAACTTTAATGCAGGTCTTTATAACTTCTGTTCAGACATAGTCTGGACATATAAACACAAAAGATACATAAAAAATGTTTATTTCTAAATTTTTATAAAAAGAGTCTTAGTTCGAATCCAAAACTAAAATCTCTGTCAAATAATCCAAACTTAAAAAAAAGGAAGAAAAAGCAATGAATCTAATTCTGAACCTGAACCAAAACCAAAACATGGGGGCCTGCACACATCCGGTATTGTGTTCTTAGTTACAATGTAAATTTATCATGGTGATACCGTACATTTATACAATTCTGTTTGCATGCTTCTTAAGAATATAAACATTCTGGGCACTTATACTGTGCAGGGTCCACGTGCAATTGAACTTTGCAGTTGATGTATTCAAACACCTGTGGATGTATTGAACATTTTAATCAGCACAGTTACTCATTAAAGGAACAGTTTAGTCACCAACAGTTATTTTCCTATTTAGCATTGTTGACTAAAAGTGAAATAAATGTTTTTTTGAAGTTATTATTTATTTCTATCCTTTACAATTTAACACCAGTTTGGTACTGAAGCCCCTTCCCTCTCTCTGCCACTTCCTGTTCAGTTTGGAATCTTGAGTTAAGGAATTGACTGAGAGGCTGGATAACACTAAATAACCAATCAGAACCTTTTTATAGCTTATGTATAGAGCTTAATGTGCCATCTTAGTATGATCTAGCTCTTCGGCACTAATGATCTGTGCTTCCAAAATTGTGGGGTCTTACGGAGGTTTCATTAGTGTTGGGCAAATGAAATTTGAGAATGTGTAACTATCTGTCTAATTTTTAGATGAGAAAAAGTCATTAAATAATTTGCAAGCTAATTATAATATTATTATACAAAAAGCCATATGGGAGAGGGAAATGTTTTAATGGAGAAAAAGAATATATGGACGAGGCAAACATCTGTTATATAATCCGGATCGTTATATTAAGCTACCTATTCATCCAACTAAGGATACTAAAAACATAGTGGCTAATTCGGTTAATTTGGCATTCCAGGAGAGAATAATCTCAGCTAAAGTTGAATACTTGTTAATTACTGAATACCCACATATCCCCCCCACCCACACACTTGTATCTATTACCCAAAATATTTCTTCAAGATTCATTTATTTATTTTTCCTTTTCCCCAACAGTCAAGTCTTACAACGTTCCAAACTATTAAGCTCAAGTGGAAGAGTGGACTTTATAAATGGTTGAAAATAAGTAAATTATAAATATTATGCAATTATTAAACAGTGACAATTAGTTGAATCATTGCTGATGACTTTAACAAACTGCAGGTCATTACTGTTTAAAATGAAAAGACAATCACGCTGCCTTGGTTTCACATTTCTGTTTTTTTTTTATCTTGTACACATTCCAGACAATTCAAATAAGTCAAATGTAATAGTGAACCCAGCAGCAATGACTTTCGCTCTGGGAGTCTTTAACATCTGCAATTAAAAGTAGAAAATCAATGCTTCCTGTTTCATCTGGACGCCAAGCCATCTTGGCGCTGTTACGGCTAGATGAACCATCAGACAAGTGATCAGGTAGCATTCCAAAACCACTACATGTGCCTCCTTCTTGTTCAGGGATTATAGATTAGTCATGTACATCTAGCAGAATCTAACCGCAATTAAAATGGCATATGAAAAATTCTTAAAGCAAAATTGCTTCTCTAAACATTTCTGCAACTAGATAATCCTAGCATCTGCTTAATATTTATGTGCCTTGGTGTTTTGTCTCACTTTTTAGTTTATATTTCCGAAAATAAGTCAGCAGCTTGCAAATCTACTAACAATATTTCTAACATTTACATTGCAGGATGAATTACTTTTTGTTACTGAATATTTTTAGCTTCGGGTGGCTGTTTGCAATATTAAAAAAATAAGTTGTTGGTTATGCAAATAGTGAAATAGTACAAAAGCAAAACTAAAATAAATCTCTCTGAATTGTCTTATGACTGAAACACAAATAGAATCCAGATAACATTAACGACATAGGTAGATAGTCTGAGAATCCGAACAGAACCTAAAACAACTAAAAAAGTCAGTAAATTGCTAAATCGCTAGCAATTTCCATAAAACTCCTGAATTAAGAGTATCAATCTAATAGGGGTTATTCACTAAGGTGCAAATTCGACTGTCGAATTCGCAAACAGCGGATTCCCATAGAAAATCCACGACAATTTCCCCACTGTAAAGTCGCAACAATTTTTTAATTTTAAGATTGCGACAATTTTCCCATAATAAAGTAGCGACTGCGACAATATTCTCATTATAAATATGCGACTGCAACTGTAGCAGCCTATTGCGACTGTCTTTATCTGGTGAATTCGCACCTATACTCAACAATTTGGACTTTAGTGAATAACCCCCATAGAAATTCATAACACAATATGTTGTATAGTTCTTATATTCATAGGGGGTTATTCACTAAGGTGCGAATTCGACTGTTGAATTCTCAAACAGCAGATTCCCATAGCAAATCCCTGACAGCGACAATTTCCACAATAGTCGCCCAAAATTTTAAAAGTCATCACTGTGACAATATTCACATTATAAAGACATAACTGCGACAGTAGCAGTCTATTGAGACTGTCTTTGGCTGGTGAATTCACACTTATACGCAGCAATTCAGGGGGGAATTCACCATTGAGTGAAGTGAGCTCTGAATCCTTTGGCTCACATGGTGTTATGCGCTCGCTGATGTCCTGCATGCGGACATCAGAGAGTGCTTTAAAGGGATTCCAGTCTCGGCGAGGCAACTCTTTTGGTGCAGGACATCAGCGAGCGCATAACACCTTGTGCAAAGTGAGGCGAAGGAACCGGATCTCACTTCGCTCAATGGTGAATTCCCGACCCAGACTTTAGTGAATAACGCCCATAGCCTTTATAATAACTGCAGTTTCTATTACGGGCTCAACTCTAATTACTAGTGCAACCCTTCTACTTTTATATAATAAAGTGAGATATTAGCTCTTACCTGCTTTTACTGTTCAAACAAGTCCCTTTCATGGATAAATATAATTTATTGATGGACAGCAGAAACTACAGTTAAGAAATTGCAAATACAATAGCATAATGAGAAACATGGACTTATATGTATTGGCAAATTATGGTGCATCCCTGAATGAAAGTTTAATATTACGCTCACTTCAACTTGACACACCTACCCACTGCCCTTCAACACCTCATCTACACAATATCAGTTATAGTTTTAGGGCTTTAGTCATCAGTTCTCGAAACCCTTGTTTTGATGTGACAGTGATGTACCTTGCTGTCCACTCGACATGTCACATCAGAATTTTTTAAATTATTAACACTCAATATTGTACATGCCTAAATTCAAGAAGTAAAACATAGCCTTATATACATTCAGCCTTGCATATGATGGAAGTTTCTTGCTCCCACTTCGGCCATTCTTTTACACTAACAAAGTATGACTTCTGCAGACCTTTCTAGTTCTCGTTTTCAACATATTAACTGTCATACCAGTGGGTTATACCATTTTTGCTTAGCTTGTCTAAACTTAACTTACTCCTTCTATCTAACTTCAAGATGTCAAAAATATTCAAAACCATATTATTTGAAGTCCAGTATGGTCTCTACTACACTAAACAATAAGAAACAAGGTTGGAAGAGAGACCATTTTCCATAAATCATTTACTAGATATGTTCTTATCTCATCTCAATAGACATTAAAATGACTTATCTCATCTCCAAAACAATACACTTTTGGAATCATTGATTCTGCAACTAACATCCAGAAATGCCCCTCCAAAAGTTCTGAGCCACAACCCATTCTCAGGTTCCAATTCATAGAAGTTTGTAAACCTGAATTACTATAGGTCTCAAACCTTTTTTTGGTGCCAAATCCTGTTACTTAAAGCCTTACAATTTTGTTTCTCAAAGAGGTTTCAGTTTCTACAATCCAATCTGAAGCTCTGATCTACATTTTACTGACTGATTTTTATGTACCAACCTTTATTTGCCCTTAATTCCTGTTGCTCGCACCAGCCTTTGCTTGTGATCAATTTAAATGCTTTAATACTATCAATTGCCTTGACGCCTACTAGCATAGCACTTTTTCCCCTACAAATTCTGTCATTTTCGCTGCATAAAATCTGTGGCCAAAATCAGTGTGGGCCCTACTTTCCAGCATATGCCTGCGCCCTGCTTTCCAGCATTTTCCTGCACCCTGCTTTCCAGCATTTGCCTGCGCCCTGCTTTCCAGCATATGCCTGCTCCCTGCTTTCCAGCATATGCCTGCGCCCTGCTTTCCAACATATGCCTGCTCCCTGCTTTCCAGCATATGCCTGCGCCCTGCTTTCCAACATATGCCTGCGCCCTGCTTTCCAGCATATGCCTGCGCCCTGCTTTCCAGCATATGCCTGCGCCCTGCTTTCCAGCATATGCCTGTGCCCTGCTCTCCAAATACAGTACCTATAAATATCCTGCCCCTTGCAATATTTCCTAAAACAAACTCAGGGGGCCTAATGGACTAAAATTCTGAATTCACCTGTCAAAGTCACCTTGTTACAATTTGAGTCACATCACCAAAATAGTCATGAATTCACTTCTCACTATTTACTAAGGGGTGAAGAATACACTTGCCGAACAAACGGACAGTGGCAATTGCTGTCAGATGCGTAGGGTGGTGTGAATTTGATCAGTGAAAGGCAGTGACATCAGTCTCATCATATCCCACTAACTGTATTCTGTGAATATTCTATCTATTTCTCTTTCACCTTGTCACCTAAGTCATGTTGTCACTTAGTCGCAGTCGCCATTGTCACCTTTTTTGAATGGACACCTTACGCAAAACTGGAGCCCTGCCATCAACCCCCCAATTCATCACCATGGTGAAGTCAAATGGGCAAATTCAAAGCAGTTCACCTAGTCACATTTGCACCTTGGACCCAGAATCTCTGTCTGTAGTTATAAAGGGCAATACATCACAAGTCCTTAAAGATTTAAAAAATTAAATATATCATGATAAAGAAACATACTGAGTCGAATAAATACTATTCACTTTGCGTGGATTGTAATCTGTTTTTTGAACAGCTAATGTTAGTTCCCTAATGATGCAACCCCATTCCCATTACTATCTATGAGATTCCCATCATCCTTTGAGATTCTGGTGCATTGTTATGTAACAAACAATTTGTTTTCTCACCAGGTAGCTCTTTAATTATTATTGGGATGGCACAATAAGAAATATACTTCATGTCTACTGGGCCATGCAGAAATCTAATGTGGGTGTGAAACAGCTATTCCCTTAACTTATATTATTGCAGAGAATCCTGTAATTACTCCACTTGTTATGGGTGATGCACAAACAATGAAGCATTTAAATAGATAAACGCCTTTGCCCTATGCAGTGAATGTGATTACAGAACAGTGTCCAAAAGGATAGATCACCCAATTATTCGCTTTTTATTGAGAATTTGATTCATTCTCAGTAGGAGTTAAATTGCAAAATGTTACAAGTTTATAGTGCACATATACTGATTACTTTTATTTCCCCAGCCAAAACATTCTATCCATAACATTAAGTGGTAATGGGGCCAGTTGGTAAGTACAAACATGATCAACAGTACGCCAAGACCCTTGGCCGTGCCCCATGGACCGTATTTTGTTGCTATCTTTTAGAAGGATTGACATAAATAGTAAATCTTGCCGCCCCATCGAGGGATGGCTTTTGACATAAGCTACTATGAGTTATGAGTCTCGGATAAGAAGTTCAGAAAATTAAAAGTTATTCCAGAGTTGTTTTTTTTTTAAATGATTAAGCAAACGGCATGCTACGTGTTTGGAGCTGGATTATTCGATTGGTATTGTTCAACATTTCAAATATTCCACTCATAACATTAACATTGTAATGAGGCCATTTGGTACTGCACACAAGCAGCCAACCATGATGCCAGAAGCCTGGGCAGTCCTTTACAGAATTCCATCAGCACTATCATTTGTACTTCTATGATAATAATAAAGGAGATTAACTCAGTAGACTCCAATTTCTTTTTTCATTCGAAAGCTATTACTTCCTATCGCTTGCATATTAGGATTTGTTGTGGCTGTTCACAGTAGAAATCCTTATAACAAAAGTAAAACCACCAACAGTGATTTTTCTATTTAATTGGCACTGTTAAATAAATGATTTTTTTTTAACTTAAAAACACAGTCACTGATCTATTTTTACAAAAAAAAAAATAGCAAATTTTCAGCAATATAAACAGTTTCCGGGCACCCCCCCAACACACAATGCAGATATAGACGTGAAAAAAGGAATGGTAGTTTGTAATTGATTAATTACAGCAGCTTCAAAGAAGTGCATTTATTTTCAGACATTCTTAATGTATAGTTATTTGTTGTTCCAGAAGTCTTTCCTCTGTCACCTACTTCCTCCTCGGCTGATTATTTTGTATGTCAAAAGGCTTAGCGCTTCTATAAAAACCATGCGGGTGTGCAGTTTGAGCTAGATAAATGCCACCTGCTAGTTTCATATTATATAGTTACTGCCTTGACATAACAAACTGATCAGCTGCAGGGAAAGCAGGGGAGAATAGTTTGGCATCTGTTAAAAATGTCTTAACTGCATACAGCTGAAACTAAGTAAACAATATATGTTACAATACAAAACACTTAACCATGACAGTGTGAAGTAACTGTTGATGCCTTTCCTATAAGTGAATGTTCCAGTCTTAACTAAAATGCTAGGAATACAGAATAAGAGTAGGCTTTGGGCTAAACTGGGGCCAACCAAAGTTAATATGACCATTCGTATATAAATACGTAAATACAGTGAGTTACAGGGGGTTATTTGCTAAAGTCCAAATTGTTGCATTAAAGGAGAACTAAAGTGAAAAAAAATTAAAAAACAGTTAAAATACTTACCTTATACAGAACCGGTTGATTACAGTCAAAGCAAGATATGTGCTGTAATTAGCCGGCTCCCGATGCTTCTTCACAGTGCTGGCTGACGTTCAGCCAGCGCTGCACCTGCTCCCACCCTGTTATACTTCGGGTGTTTCAGGGCTTAAACATCATCACTTTCATTGCGGGGGCCAATGATTTGAATTACAAAGGAGTCAGCTGAAAATTAGAATTTTTTTTTTTTTTTGACATTTAAAATTTGAGTATACATAACCTACTTAAAAAATCATTATGGTGGTTCACAGGTTAGCATTGCCTCTAAGAGCTGGGGTCTTGGGTTCATTGCAACCCAGAATAACATATGCATGCAAGAATGTTCTCCAAATTTGTGCATTTATTTCGTCAGTGCACTTTAGCGTACCTCCCATAAAAAAAAGCAAGTTATTCAGGGGGTTATTCTCTAAACTCAGAATTCGACTTTTGAATTTTCAAACAGCAGATTCCCACAGCAGATCTGTGAGTGCGACAATTCTCCCATTGTAAAGTCACAATTGTGACAATTTTAAAGTTGTGGCTGTGACAACATTTCCATAGGAAATTTGTGACTGCGACAATATTTTCATTATAAAGATGCGACTGTGACTATAGAAGTCTATTGCGATTGTCTTTAGCTGGCGAATTCACACCTTGATGCAACAATTTGAACTTTAGAGAATAACCCCATCAGACTTTGAGCAAAACAGCTCAAATCTATGTAGGAAAGATTGCATTGAATTCTCCACAAGGGTAGTGGATGACTGATCACAGTAAAGCAGTATATAATATGTACAATATATAAACAACATAAGTAAATAAGAAAACAAGTTTCTTTAAAATCGATTCCATTAAGCGCAAAACAGTAATATTTTCCAAGTACAGTTTTTTTTAATCAAACGCAATTGTTTAAAAAGAAATATGAAAACATCCTAAAAAATATATATTTTTTAATTTTGAATTATGCCTATACCATAATTTACTATTCACTCTATTGATTAATGTTTGGTATATTTTTAGCATATAAGCATATACTGTATATAGCAGCATTCAGATGAGTAAATTCTATGTTAAATATAGGAATACATTTTCTATCAAAGTCTGTAACACTATTCATATTTGGATTCACCCAGGTCACAGTACTCAGAAAAGTGACTTTTTGACCTTTAAAGCTGATTCTACTGGGCATAAAAGTTCATGTGCTATAAATTACATACATAATAGGCTGTTATTTTAAACTGCATCTCCCACTGATTACTAATCTGTGGGACACTGGATGCTGAAAATGAATCAGATCATTATTAAACACTAACCTTGAAGACACCCTGTGGCCAAGGTATAAAACAAAGAGTAATATAGTTATTTGTTAGCCAGACTAAAACAAGACTAATTAATTGAGGAACTGGATATTCTTTTACTGAAGATGAAACCTTTAGTGATTTCAGAGCAGAAATATTTTCATGGGTGATCACAAAAAGGGAAAAGTCAAATCAAATTAAAGGAAGGCAGTTATTTGCATTTTTTATATATACACACATACTGTATACTGTATATATGCTTTTTATTCCCACTGCCACAATTGTAAAATATTAAATTGTTAAACATAATTGGGAACTATATCCTGTGTAAGATGCTGAATTTTCACTTAAAACTGAAAGTTTTCACTTTAACTGAAGGGGTATTGGTGTTGGTTACAGCAAACAGACATGTTGGGGTTAGATGCATGAATTCATGACACTTTTCCACTTCTCATACTTTTCTAATGGACAAAAGATCATCATTTTCTGTGATGTGATGAATTTGCTCTCAATTTGACATCTTAAACATATTTATGCTACACATTGTTGTCTGTTCACTGCCAAACCATATAGCACTTTAAGTGAAATTGATTAAAGTCGAAAAGGCCATTTTTGACCATTCGATCAAAAATTTGCTTAAAAAAAATTAGAAAATTATCGAAAATTCAATTGCAAATTTGTGATATTGGAAATTTGATATTGCGATATTGAATTTTTCTGTTGAAATTATTAATAATACGGATTTTCCATAGAAATAATCAGTTTTGATTTTTTTTTTTATATCGTGATATCAAAAATTCGATATCAGGAAAAATTCGATGTCATGATGTAGAGTTTTCGATAAAAATGGTGCGGTAAACGAATTTTTTTTTTTTATAAATTATTATTTTATATCGCAATATTGATATTTTCAATTTTATTACATTTCGCCTTAAGCATTCACTTTATGTCACAGTACAGAACTGCATACTGGGAGGAATTTGTGAATTTGACTTTGCCAGATGAAAGTGGTGAATTAGGGGTTTACAGCAGTAAGTTTCTGCTCATATTCTAATAAAATTTTCCCCAAAAGGCTCACAAAATATGACCAAATGGCAAGAATTGTCTATCAATGAAATGAATAAAAAAACATTGTTAACTATTCAATAATAAGTAATCCAAATGATTAAATAAAAGTACCCTAACCTTGTGTATGTGCTGCTCTCTTTAATATTATGCAATGGTTTACCTGGTTATGTGCATGTCTAAAGCATACAAATAGATGGGTCTCAGAGACATATGCATAATGACAAACAATAATTATTGAAAAAAAAATGTATTACCTATTCTAGAGGTAATAGAGATTTATGTATGTATAATTTTATCAAATAGTGGCCATTTGCTTGTGTGTCTTAGATTTGTCTTGGTGACTTCGATTTTATAAAGTGTTAGGAATTTGCTACAAAATGTCTAAACCCCAGTGCCCCATGGCACATGTACTATGCGGGTTATATATCCCCCATTTTAATGCAGAGCTCCCTGGGTCACTTTGGCAATGGCACTGTTTATGGTAATCATGTAAGAACCTTATAGATGTACTAATATATTCACTGCCCCAAGCTTTGTAACATACCAGGGAGACAAGATTATAGACTCTGGGACTCGTATTGTAGCAGTAGAATACTTATTGCCAGAATTTATTGCATATTGAAGAAATAGTAGTCATTTTTTTTTATAATTTAAGATATATTCAGTGTTGAAAATAGGACAAGTACCTCATTCTGAATGTCCTTGTTCTACCTGACCCTTCAAAATCTTTCTTTTCTTTTCACTGACTTCTATAGTCTTAAGCATATGTACAGGCTTTACTGTTGCACAATGTAGAGGCATAGCCTGAGGATATGACAAGTAGTAAAGGCTAGTGAAGCTGTTCTCATTTGGATGTATAGCTGTGACTACAGACTGAAGTCCTAGGTCTCATGCGAATTGCATTAGCACTAGGAAAATGTGTGTCCCGAACATGTTGTTGCAATTTGCTGCAGGCTGATAATTTATGGATTAATATATTATACAGTCATATCTCCAATATGTGCAATCTATAAAATGACAGAGATGGATTTAAAATGTATGGATGGAGAAGTGTCACATTACATAAATAATAATTCAGCTGGCACCATATGATAGTTTTACTCAAATATGAAGACAGAAATGGGTGTTAGGCAATAAAAAAAATGAGAGGGTTCTGGGAATAGAGTAATGGGCACCGGTTATGTTGCTGCCTGAGGAAGAATATGATTTGGGGTAAGACCAGTGTACTGGTCTTAATGGAAGGAAAAGATGCGTATTTTATTACTGTAGACCTTTCCGTACTAAGAAACATTTTTTGTTAAAATAAAAATTGGTTTTTGGAGCATATTCATCAGTGAGAATTCAACTGAGCTACGCTCTGATAGTTGTAAATTCTCTATTCCATCTATCCTAAGCAGAGAATTGATATAGCAAAGAAGTGTTGTAAGTGGTTTATGGCTTAGCGTAGAGTAATCAGTCGAACAGTAGGAGCCGTACCATCAACCCCCAAATTCACCACTTTTTATCTGGAAAAGTAAAACTGGCGAATTTGACACAATATACCTTACTTCAACAGGCTCCGACACTTGATGAATAGCCTGTGTTCTGAGAGGTCAAATACTTTGCAAATTTGCCACACATAGTGTTGAGCGATGATACCAATAATCGTTATCGGATCGATAATCGATTTTTGAAATAATCGAGTTGAATATCGGCATCCAATAATGATTATTGTAATGATAATATGCGTCCTCTCCCTGGTGCTAGCTACTGAGGCTACCACAGCTGGTGCAGTCAGCAATAAATGAACAGGAAGTACTCACCAGCCTCATACTCTGCAATCCGGCCCTGGAAATCAGCAGCGTCCTCTCCCTCTCCCTCTCCCATCAGCGGGCCCACGATCCTCTCCTGCCTTTGCCTCCCTGATTGCAGCGCCCTGCAGTTAAGCTCCTATAGTGGCTTCAATGAGCACCAGGACTGGATCAGCTGCGTCCTCTCTCTCCTGCCTTTGCCTCCCCGATCATAAGGGCATAGAAAAGCGTAACATTTGGTTCCCCAGGTTAACTATTGAGAACACAGCAGTGTAAAAGCTCAGTTAAGCCTTCGTTTTGTTGTTATCAGTTCGCAGCATGTTTTTAGTAGGGGCTGTCATTGATTACGATCCTCTCCTGCCTTTGCCTCCCTGATCGCAACTTCCTGACAGAGAGAGTACGGAGACTGGATCATGCAGTTGGAGACTGATTCACGCTTTTGGAGGCTACCACTGTGCATGCCGCGGCTGCAATTAACATCTCCCCGCGGCTGCACGATGACGATTATTGACGATTATCCTCTCGATTGTTACAGGTAATTATCGAATAATCGAGGGGCAATGATTATCTAGATAATCGTGCCGATTTCAAGATTATTCGATATTATTGCTCAACACTAGCCATACAGCGGTTTGTTAAATATGTGAAGTTTGGGAAACGGTAAATAAATGTGAATTCTGACCTTTACGAAACTGTTCGGGCTGTCATGAATAAGCCCCCTCAACTGAGTGTTTGCAGTGGTCGGTGACCTACCCATAGACCTACTATCATAGTTTGATATTTGTGTGTCTATGAACTACTCATATTTTTTATGGTTGTCCCATCACTGCATTCCTTTCATATGAATTTCTGAAATCAGCTTTTTTTGCCAAAATTATAAGAAGGCATACACATGAAAGTGTGAATTCAACTGTCAAAGTGAATTTTTGTCAGTTTGGGTCACTACACTCTTTTTTTGCTACTTTTTATTCCCTAAGTGGCAGATTCTCTTGGCAATTTTCTTCCAAAGTGCAGCATAGTTAGTAAAACAGTACTGGGATGTGGAGTGATTGGTAGCAATTCAAATTCAAGCGTTGTCATCCTCACAATGTCCCACTAACTTTATTAAGTGAATATTACATTACTTTCTACCATACAATAAGTTCATGGTGTCACTTAGTCTCAGTCTGTATTGTAACTTTTGAATGAAATTGGAGCCCTGCCGTAAATCACCTTATTCACCATTTTGATCTGATAAAGTCAACATGATGATGAATTTGACACAGTACACCTTGCCAAATTCGCTACTTCAACAGACTTCAAGGCTTGATTAATAGCCGAATTATGTCTGAAAAAGAAAAAAAATCTAATTTGCTGTTCTGTTGTCTTCATTTCTGACCCATGAAATATTCCTGATTGGACCATTGCAGTCCATAATATCCTCCATCCTATTTTGTTCACAATGTAATCCAGTGGATATTCATAATTTAATGTCCACAGAGCCATGATCTATCTTTGCTGCACCATTGTTTTTCTGCCACTAAAAATAAAAAAATCTTTGAAGCTCTCTTCATGAACAAATCCTTTTTCTTTGTTGTCACAACTCCAATCAAGCAGATTCCAAGGCTATTTATATAACTGATAAAGAACTGCCTAATTGACTTGTATAAGGCAGTTCCCTTTTAGGTAGGAACAACAGGTATATAAAGAGCTGCGTAACCCAACTACATCCTTGTCGAAGACAGATGCCCTTCCTCTGGACTATGGGCCTTTTTGACTAAAGGCTGAATAGTTATGTATCACTATGAATTCACATTTGATCTCCACTTTCCCATGTTTACTTATTGAACAAACTTTGCAATGTGGATAATACGTGACCAACGTGGGTGACTTAGGATAGTCGCAGTCTTACAGAGCACTTTGCATGTGCATACACAGGTACTTCAACCATTGACCAAGCAATGGAGTCTGTTAAAGGAGCAAGTTCTCTGAATTCACCCATCTGATTTTGCCATATCAGAGTGGCTAATTAGGGGGGGGGGGGTGGATGTCAGGGCTCCTCATTCTACTTCTATTCAACTGACTACGCCCCACAACACATCTGACAGTGCTCACCGCTGTCCGCTTATTGAACAATTCTATTTGCCACTCAGTCAATAACGAGAAGTGAATTTGTGACTATTTTGCTGATGGGACTTGAATTGTAGTAAAGTGAAATTTACAGGTGAATTCACCCTTTAGTCAATCAGCTCCTTTGTCATGAATGAAATGAGGATTAATGATATCACAGACAACATGGTCCCCTTTCAGGACTACCATATAGGTTAGAAGAAAAGATGATAGGCAATTAAAATGTTTTATTTTATTTTTTCCAGGCCTTTGGGGCAATTAAAATAGACCTCATTTCAGAGTGCTTACCAGCATGAAAGTAGGGTTAACAGATCCATTCCCCTGCCTAAGAAGTGGTAGTCGGGGGGTAGGTAATGACTCCACTTTAGATGAACATGCCCCAACAGGAAATTGTGGTGGAATTAAGTGGAGTGGATATCTTGAACCCCTGTGATATATGCTCATCTGCACATGATGAGGATGGGGAATCTAGAAAGCCCGGCATTTTAAAACATATTTCCCCCCACAGCAGATATTCCTCAGTACTACAAGGACCCAAAGGGTAGCAGCAACTGTGTACGTAAACCAGGCCCTTTAACCCCTTTTTTTGATGGTTACATGGCTTTTTTTGTTTTTTGGATACTTTGTTGCTGATTTGGCTTTTGTCTTTGTTCGAAGTTCACTTGCATTTTAACTCATTTGTTGCTGGTTAGATAGCTTTGTTTATGTTTTTTTTTTAACAGGCTTTTTAGGTTTGTTTATACTTAGCAGAGAAAAAGCAGTCCTTTTGATTTTCTAAATCACTCCTAACACTGTGTTCGGGGACCATAACATACTAAACCTATATACATGCTATATTAATAAAAATGGTTCTTCTTTTTTTTTTTTATTTACAATTTAAAGACAAATCAGAACCCCAAACCTACTGCAAAATTCCAAGCCTAAACATAATTAAAAGCACAGCAATAGAATCTGTCTCCATTGATTGTTGGACGTAGTTTTCTTTTTCTTGTTAGCAGATAAACACACCAAAGAACTGATACAAACTTTGCTGTTTTCAATGTTACTGTTACCAGTTGTGTTGATTGTATACAAAAAGGGCATAGGGAAAATGATGTCCCCTTCAGTGCCTCCCTGAAATATATATATATATATATATATATATATATATATATATATATATACACATACATACTTTATTCCTATGTCTTGAGTTTTAAAGATGAAATAGGGTCACTGCAAGTGTGAATATGTAAAATGAGATTCCACGGTGTAATACCCATAGAGAGGCATAACTGGAGGAAAATAATAAATCAGAGCTTGAATTAATTTTACAATTGAAATATAAAGGTTTACATATGCTGGAGATGACCTTGTCCTAATATCAAGCTCATTAATAGTGAATACATAGACAATACACGTACTGTACGACCTTTCTTTATCTCACCCTCTCACATTAATCTGAAATTCATTGATTATTTCAATGTCCTTCTCACTTATATATGCAATTTTGAAGGATATTTATAGCGGTGCAGATTAAACAATAAATGATTCAGACAACTCATTCTCAAAGACTAATTTACAACTTTGCCATCTTAGATTTAAAGCTTTATTGTAATGACACCAAATGAATATTTCCCTTTTTATTACAGAGATAAGATAATAGTGGCGTGTAATTGTTATCTTTTTCTTTTTTTCCTTGTGGCTGCGTGTAAAGATTTTACTTATTACGTCTGATTGCCTTAAGCGCGTGATATTTATCCCAGTCATACATTTTCATGTCACAGAGTAACTCATTTAGGCGAAAGAGTGATGGAAATGACATATGTCAGCAGAGTTCCCCATGAAAATGATAACGCAGCCAACTACATTTGTTCTCTACAACCTAGAGGAAGTCATTGCATTGCACTTTGCCAGGGGAAATGCTTTTCCCTTTAAACTGACAAATACAATTACTATCACAATGGGAGAGACAAAATTATTGGCCGTGATTTGGAATCCTGCTTATTTTAATCTTGTAGTATATTTAAAAGATTTATGAATGGGCATCTCCCCTCCCCCCCACACCCCACAGTGCCTGCTTCCATGTCCCTTGCTCCTCACACCCAAATCATAGAAAAAGAACTTACCATAGTCTGACGTGGGGGGGGGGGGGGGGGGGGGGGGGGGGGGGGGGAAGCCATTTAGCTTCAGATTGATAACAAAAGTCAGCAATAGTAAAGAAGCTGCTGGATATTATTGATAATGGCCTATCTTTGGCAAAACTTTATTTTCACCATATTCACAGTAAAATATCTCATTCAAATTATTGTTATTGTCTTTAAATTTTGATAAAAAAGAAAGGAAAAAGAATAGTCTACATACAATAGACAAAGAATACCTGTCAGTACAGATTAGCAGTCACCAACATGTAGTGGATGTTAAAGAAATATTATTTGCATCCTGTGTTTTTTCTCTCTCGTTGAGTCTTAAGTCAACTGACAATGCTCCATTGGTTTGAAATCTGTGACTCACATGTAGGGGGGTTATTGGCTAAAGTCTGAATTGTTGTGAATTTGTCAGCTAAAGGCAGTCACAATAGACTGCTACTGTCACAGTCGCGTCTTTATAATGAGAATATTGTCACAGTTGCAACTTTACTATGGAAAATTATCACAGTCGCAACTTTAAAAATTGTTGCAGTTGTGACTTTACAATGGGGAAATTGTCACGGATTTGCTATGGGAATCCGCTGTTTGAGAATTCGACAGTTGAATTCGCACCTTAGTGAATAACCCCCATAATCTTGGCTGCTTCTTAGCTTTACTCTCTGGGTTCCCTTTCCATGTTGTCCATTCCTTTTCTGAAATAAAACAAGTGTTTAAATGAATATCACACCTATATTACTTTAAAATAACTTGATTTAAGGGTAAGACATATATAGGTAGTAAACGTGGCAGAGAAACATTTTTGGGTTCTTTAGTCCTTGATACATTTAGGGGTTATTCACTAAAGTCCGAATTGTTGCATATAGGTGCGAATTTGCCAGATAAAGACAGTCGCAATACGCTGCTACTGTTGCAGTTGCTTCTTTATAATGAGAATATTGTTGCAGTCGCGACTTTATTAAGGGAAAATTGTCCCAATCTTAACATTAAAAAATTGTCACGACTCTACAATGGGGAAATTGTCATGGACTTGCTATGGGAATCCACTGTTTGAGAATTCGAGAGTTGAATTTGCACCTTAGTGAATAACCCCTATTTAATTAGTCTGTTTCTAATAAACCAGTCTCCCCATCTGATCTTTAAAAAACAAAAACAAAAAAAAAACTAATGTTACTGTTGGGGTGTGGGCGTAGTTGCCATTAAAAACTGCCCTTACTCAGTTTTTAACAAAATAAGCTCAGATTTATTTTTGAGCGAAAGTAAAACAAATTAACAAAAACCCCCCCCTCTGAGAGTACGAAGTTAGGTTGCAGCCCAACTCTCAGCTCATTCAGAAACTCTCCTGAAGGGGAAAAAAAATGCACTTATATACCATTTATCTCTTCCCATAATCCATCAATCTTAAAGAGAGAGAAAAAAAAATATTCAGTATAAAACAGAAATATTACATATAAATCATATGTTAAATTATATAACATAAAGTATTCAAGCTGTCTCCTTTTAAAATAAAAAGGAGTTCACAATCTATGCATTTTACCAAAAGAAAAAAGAACATAATATAAAAACAAACATCCATTAGGTTTGACTTCACCTGGTGGTAATTAACAACCTCTTATTTAAATCCAGCACACCCTCGCCTCAGGTTTGTCTCCTGCAGGTAAGTAGCTGTGTGTGTTTGGTGGGTAATACTGAGCCAGTCTGTCTCGGGAAATCTTAGTAGACAGAGTAAAGGTTTGCTGGCCTGCATGTGAGAAAAAGAAAGATAGATAGACAGATACATACATACATACAGATAGACAGACTTGCTCACCATTATCCCCTCAACAGTTACTTACAAGATACCAACTTTAGCTACCATGTATTTCTAACTGAAGATGTCTTTGGAGGTAAGAACCAATCAGATTCTTTGATTCTTTCTGTTTTGTTTTTTTTTAAAGGAAATAGATTTACTGTAAGTGAAATGTGCCATGCTACATTCATTTGTCTATATTAAAAGCTTATAAGACAAGAAGAGGTATTTAGAATAAATTCAATTCAAATCACTTGCTGTCTCTGAACATTAAAAGGACAAAGTAACCAGATCTGATCACTCTTTATACATAACAAGGGCGTCAAGCTATTGATAGTTGAGACCTATGCAATCAAGATGTAATTCTATCACATTATCCTATAATGCTTAATGCTCCTTGGCAAACAAGTTTAATATGGATTGGTAAGATCAGTCTATTCTGGTACAAGCATTCACATTCCTTATTAGGTTTAGAAATAAAGCCATAGTTAAAATGAAATATTTCATTCAGGAATGGAATTTCACTTTGCGCCTAGTTTCTAGTTATTTTCCATCTTGGAAAACCAAGCAGAATGACTTGTAACAAATGGATTATTTCTTAAATGCACTCAAATGTCATAGTAGCCGAAATGTGTTTCAAAGTCATGTTACCCAAAGAGGGTCTAATCCATCTGCCTATAACAGCAACTCCAACCACTGCGGTTTTAAAGGTGAAAAAATACTGCCTACCTGCCTAACATCCATACCACTCAAATTAAAATTTAGGGAATCCCAGCCACCCTGATGGAATTGTTCTTCTTTGAAAGACATCAAAAATATTTTTAAAACCTTTTCATTGTAATAAGAAAGGCTGTATGTTTACATGTTAATGTGGTGTTTTCTGTCCTAAACAGTGTCTTGCACTGAATTGCTATTCATTATAACTAATGCCTTAGATGTTTTTTATCTCGTTTGCATTCGGCTACAGATTATATGAAAAATCAGTTGGTACATATTGGTAAGTAACTACTTCTATAATTTAAAAAATTAACTAATAAAAGTCCTGCATTGTCCCTGCTGACATACTTGCTGAGTAAATTATGCTTAAAACAAACATTTGGTACAGAGCTATAATCTCAGCAGATTGTCTGTATGACATTGGCAGCTCGGCTGCTGATTGGTCAATTGGGAGAGGAACCCCCCTCCTACTAACCAATTGAAGAGCTGAATTGCAGATAATATTTAGCAAGCTCCACTTTAAAGGAACAGTCCAGTCCAAATTAAAAAAAAATATTCATTCTATTATTTATGCTTACTAAGAACTTTCCCAAATACGATTTATTAACAATTTTTTTAGTAAGTTAAAATTCTAACCTGTAAAGAAGTGCCATACAGCACTTCTGTGTAGAATTCCACAGTCTCCAATAATGCAGTGACTATAGCGTCCTAAGTAGGAGATACCTCCTATCAGGAGCGCATTCCTCCCTTGCCACGCTCCTACAGCCTGTAACAGCACTTCCTAGATCCCACAGCGAGAGTGCACACGTCATACCTACAGGGAGCACACATTAAGATGCACACTCTCCCTGTGGGTTCTAGGAAGTGCCATTGCAGGGCTTCAGTAGGAGCTTGGCAAGGGAGGAATGCACTTCTAATAGAGAGGTATCTTCTTTTTAGGACACTATAGAGTCGCCGATTTTGTTGGAGGAGGTATGTCCAACTTAGGACGCTATAGTCGCCGGCGTTGTTGGAGGCTGCAGAATGCTTCACGGAACTGGTGTATAGCACTTCTTTACAAGTTAGAATTTTAACTTATTAAAAAAAAAAAGTGCAGATAAATCATATTTGGGAAAAGTTCTTATTAAGCATAAATAATAGAATGTATTTTTTTTTTTTTTTAATTTGGGCTGGACTGTTCCTTTAAAGGATCTTTGGATATATTTATTCAACAGGTCAGTAAATATGTTGTAGGAACTGGGATTTATTATATTTTGTCAATCTCTTCATCAGAGCTTTCCCTGAACAGATGCAGCTTCATTTTCACAGTGCAGTGTAGTTGTCTCTACCCCCTCACTCTCCTGCTCACGGCACATTTAGCAACATAAACCTAAAGTTTATATCTGTTTTTTTTTCCAGCTTAAAACAGGCAAATTCATTGTGGGAAAAGTGTAGGCATTTGTGCACTGATATGACTGATATGAAATGGGAAAGCACGACCATCTGATATCAGTACATCATAATATTCACTTTTCCCATACACTATTTTGCCTGTGGTAAGCTGAAAAAAACAAATATAACTTTTCATTTCATGCTGCATAAATATGCCAGTCTCGGGGAAAGGAGAGGCTTGCACATCAAATGCATTGCATCTATTACCATCATTTCCAGACCATTAGATGCATTGTAATAAACTGCATTTACACTGTCTCGTTTTTTCCAGCCAATTTGCATACATTTTGGAGGTGTTTTAGAGTCAAAGCATCTTAAAACATGTGAAAACTATGGTTAATTACTGTAATGAAAAATGGGGGTAATTCAGCAAAGTGCAAACTCGCCTTGCGATCCTTCGATTCACCCCGCCGAGACTGTTACTCGCTTGCTTCTCTCCTACACGCGGACATCGCCGAACGCTTTAAAGGTATTCCAGTCTCAGCAAGGCAACTCGAGTGGTTGCGAGGTGAGGCGAAGTACCTTTAAAGCGTTCAATGATGTCCGCGTGTAGGAGAGAAGCAAGCGCATAACAGTCTCGGCGAGGTGAAGCGAAGGATCGCAAGGTGAGTTCGCACTTTGCTGAATTACCCCCAAAGAGGCAAAAATTCCAGAATAGAGGGCACAAGATATGAGATGGAGAAAACAAATAAAGGCATATAATTTCACACGTATATCAGCATGGTGTATACTGGACTCTATCCACAGGTCCCCCACTTGGAGGAATTTAGTGATAATGCCCCTGAACTTGTAAGTAAGGTTTAATTAATTAAATTCTGATCTATAAACTGAGTTAAGTGTAAAACAGATGGTCAGTTAGAGGCCACCTAATGCATAAATTGGGTCTTTCTAGCACAGGACAGTGGGTGAAAAAAATGTATTTCTGAATTTATGAAGTTGTTTTACATAATTGATAATACCTAAAAGAGACACTTTTGTATTAATTATAGAGAGGAGAGTAGTTCACTCAATTATAACATGTAGGACTTGGGTTCAATGAGTAAGTACAGTAGGACATCCCCAGAAATTGTGGACAAATATACATGTTTTGATATTTACAGCAGAATTAAGCATCTTGGGTATCATAGTCAATTTACAACATACAGACCTTCATCATACTCCAAGCAGCTTAGAAAAGTGCCAAGTGCAAGCCCAATTAGAATGCCAATTTTCCAGTACCAACTCAATTTCGACTTCACAGCAGTCTGGTCTCAGTGCCTATTGCCAGCAACCCAGTTAAATTGCCAGGTCCTCAGCAGTTCAGTTAAAGTTCCAATTGCCCAGTAGTCCAGTTACTATGTCAGTTTCCTGTGAGTTTATTTGAATAGCCAGGTTATTGGTATATTAGATACCTTAAATGGCTGTGCTAGCACATATGAAACAGTCGTACTTAGAGGGTATGTCTCTTTTCTAATGTCATTGGAGCCATTTCTGTGAAAGCAGGATGTCTGTGATCTTGTCCCTCTCCAAAATAGTTACTTTAAAATGGTTAAACTGGGAAGAATCTGAAAATTAGCACATTTTCTGTGCAACTAAACATGACTGGTTGACTTTTACCTACCAAAAGAATGAGTAAAGAGTAGAAAGTGATCTAAGGAAGTCAACTGGTGAACCAGGTTTACTGATAAGTCCCAACCATAGATTCCCCATCTTAGCACATAAAGAATGTGCTTCTACATAATTCTAATGTCATGGTTCCAGATTCCTAAAGATACCTTCAAGGGTCTTATAGAATCCGTACCTCCAAAGCGCAGATCTGTTCATGAGTGTTAAACGTCCTCTTCCATACTCAAAAGCATAGATTTTCCCAGTATACCTCTGAACATAAAACATATAAAAATGTGGTGTCATGTGGGGGAACTATACAATATCAGGCATGTGGTTTCAACGTTATGGTATTGCTGTACAGACCACTTTAAACTTTGACGTGACCTTATTAAATGTTAATTATTCTGATGTGGGCTTGACGTCGGTTACCTGATTACATCTGGAAACTAGCCCGCTCACAGTGACATTACCCTGAATTTTAGTATCACGCCTCACATTTAGTCCAAAATCGGACTCTGACACAATATTCTCAACCATGTGCATTTCTACTTCCTATATCTCTTATCGTACATTCTGCATCTCGTCTATCTGTGCCGATGCTTCTGCACAACTGCAGAATATACACCATCAGCATTGGTATTCATTCTTGCCCTCATTCTCATTGTTGTAATGTTATGGTAGTCTTGTATCTGGACCACATTTCCCTATGGAGTTTGCAGTTGGCAGGCCCTTTGGTTAATGTAGAAATAATGGAATTTTTACACAAGGTCAAGATAAAACTCTTTATTTTTTTTTCTTCTGCCTCAGGCTACTGCACATTCTGTATGCTGCAGGTACCTGTCCTCTTACTTTGTATTAACATTCTATACTCCAGGAATCTTCTGATGTTTTAGGAAATAATTTAAGTAGGTGAGATACGCATGAAAACCATGGTAACGCTTTTCAATAATCGTTGAACATTTGCTAATCAGTTTGCCATGATTATTATGTGCATGGAATACATTTGTTTTCAAATATAATGCAAGAAGTTCATGCTGTAAATCATTCTGTGAATATGATGTTACATTTTAATTGTGATTAAATACATAAAAGGCACTGACAAGTTGCACAGCTGATGACACTGGCCCTGTGGGTAGTTGTGGAAGGTCAAGATAAAGCTACAATCTTTATTACATCTGAACGTGATCCTGTTTACTGCACAAGTTATGCAAATGCTGTACAATTGCTTTTTTACATTCTACAATACTCTTACATTTGTAATCACCACTAGAGGCCAGCATTCACCCTGCTGATCATTGCTTGTCACACTTCTTTCATTTGATTCTTGTTGTATCTCTATGAATAGGGACAGAATGTCGAGGTGGATTGTCTAAAGTAGTTTGGGTTTATAAAAATATGAATAATTTAGGTACCATTTGAATATGATAAAGGCATAAGAAAATAAGTTATTTATTATTTATTTATTAGTTATTTATTATTTATTTATTTTATTTATTTTTTTTACCCAAGATGGCGGCGCGTGCACATGCTGCGGCTCCTCTCTCTCTCTTATTATAGGGCTCATCCATACACAATTTACTTGGCACTCCTTTAGGTATTAAACATACTGTATATAAACTATAAAACATGTATGCCATTTGTATTTGAAATAGACACTTTACTCACATAGCTTGGCCAAGACTTGTCCCTTGAAATCGGTATCTTTGTGTGAGCCCAAACCATAAATGTGGCCCCCATGGAGATTAATAAGGACAAAGTACTTTTAATTCCACAATCAAATGTGTCTGAGCTTATATCAGTTCTAGAGTAAAAGCCTTTCATGCCTTTTGGTGCACATAGTTCTCTGCATTTGACAAAACCCATAACCAGCCCAGAAAGATGACAGATGCAGTGAAAGGGATCTTGGGATTGGCAGGGAAATGGTAGAGGTAACGGTCTATTCAATACCACGGATTTCCATTTGACTTCAATTAGTTGGATTATCTCAGTAGGTCTGCTTCGAATTCATGTGCCACATTGTTTTCTGTGGTATTTAGTTTCCCTGTCAATTTTTTTTTTCCCTGTACTTTTCAATTCCCCTGATTTACAAAGAATCAGTAAAAAGTTCATAAAATATCGATCAGATGAAAGCAGCACACGTTGCAGTTGTCAGGGCCGGCTATCCCATTAGGCCACATAGGCAGATACTAGGGGCGCCAGGTGTACAGGGGGGCACTCGTGTGCATTTTTTTTTTTATTTTTACTAGCGACGTTGGAGGTGAGTGGGGGGTGTGGGGCTGGGGGGTCAGTTGTAACGCTATTTATAAGTCTTCCTAGTGATTACACTTGAGGAACATCACCCACAGCATTCGCTCAGCCATCTCAGGGTAGGAGGCCCCGCTTACAAATAAGTTACAATAAGTTACCTGTATCTCTTTATAATAATGGGCGCCAGAGATTCTTTGCAGACAACAGGAACTGTTTATTTACAGATATACACACATGGACATCTTCATACACATGTACATTCAATATATAGTTACCCCCTCTGGTGCACAATAGGATCCAGGAGCTGCCTATAGTAATGCTGAACTATTTTCTCTTCAGACTATGGATTATGATTTAAGGAGCAGTAATGTTATCATTTTATTTGTAACCTGTGCTGAAAAGCATTTACAGAAGGAACAGACGCGGACGCTATAAAAGGAGAAATATGTAAAAAGCACATCAGACGTGGAAGCGGCCTCTAAAAGCGGGATTGGATGCAGCATTTTGGAGCAGAACTGGGTGCAGCCCACTCTTAATGGAGAACTAAAGTAAAAAAAAAAAAAAAAAGAGAGATATTAAAAACATACCTTATATTAAGTTGGACCGTTGCAGTCACAGCTTCATCTGGACTGTAATTTGTCTTCACCAAGGCAGAGCTCACAGAGCTTATGCTGACACAGGAGCAAGCACAAAGCTCCGCCCACTTATCAAATCAGCGGTGCAAATGGGTTTCAATGTCATCACATTCATTGCAGGGCCAATGAGAACGTTCCCCACAATGAGAATGATGATGTTGAAACCTATTTCCATATGCCAGCAGAGCTTCGCTCTGGCTCCTGTGTCAGCCGAAGCGCTGTGAGTTCTGCCTTGTTGAAGACAAATTACAGTCCAGATGAAGCTGTGAATGAAACGGTTCAACTTAATATAAGGTAAGTTTTCTCTTTTTTTTAACTTTAATTCTTCTTTAATTCCAACTAAAATATGGTTTTGCAATATTTTGCAATGTGCAATATGGGAGTCACCTGTGCTACTGGGGGCACTCAGCCATAATGCCACTCTCCCACTCCTAAATTAAGTAAAAGTCTAAATCAGCGAGATTCTCAACTTGTGCTTTAGCATCTGCCAGCAAATCCTATTTTGAAGATCTCCTTTGTGAAACCACCTAAAATAATTACTTTATAATATAAGAGAGCAACTCTCTTTGTGGATAATAAATATAGGATTCAAAAGGTGACCTGTTTAGCATACATGAACAACTCGGATAGATGTTATCCATATATTCAGCTCTACTTCAATTCCTGAAATTTACTGTCTGATATTTTTTAAGTTAATAAAAGTATGGTCTAGAATAATATCAGCACTGTGTTTTTCCTTGGTGTTCTGGAAGAGAGAATTTCACAGTTTACTAACAAAAGAAACTACACTGCATTGAAAAAATGATTGTAGGTGAAACTTTTGTGTCATTTCATGCTGCAAATCATTCTAGGAAACTTTAACTTTCTAATGCTAAAAGCTACATTTGCATTTGGAAGTCTACCTACAGAGGAAAGGAGACCTGCATAAGTAAACATACATGTCAGTATTAAATATTTATGTCGGTATAAAATGTTCAAGATGATTTTCTGTATCAAGACTGGGATTATTTGTTGCATTAAGAATAAACATTGCAGAAAAGGACTGAATTCGTGGCCTCCGTGCCAAGATTGGAAACTGCTAATTACTGCATTGCAGTGCTTCAAATGAGATAAATCACCAGTTTTCAAGTATGCAGCAAGACTGGAGTTGATGACTCATTTGCAGCAAAGTCTTTCCTTCTGTTTAAGTTCTAGCAGGAAACTTGTTGTTTTTCTTTTGTTGTGCAAGAGGAAGGCAGTGAATGTATTTTCTGACAGTATCTGTATAATGTTGCACTGCTGTGCATCCTAATTATCCACTCCCGGTGATTAGTTTCTCTCATGCTAAAATGCTATAAGAGAATGCATTCCTAAGCTTCTCTCCGTGCTCTGTGAACTCAAGCTTAGTCATATGTGACGGCTGTGCCTATTACTTCTCCTGCATGCACCACTACCACACTAGCAGTATCTTCATGCCATGTGTCAGCCCCACATGACATTAGGTACATTTACAATCTAAGGGGCGAAATTTAATAAAATCAAAAATCGTGATATTGATATTGCTGATATTACGATATCAAACTATTTTTACCAATATCGCAATACCGATATTACCGATATAAACTTCAGATATTTCAATATTGATATTGCAATATCTGTAAAAATCGTTCGATATCACAGTTTTCAATTTTACTAAATTTTACCCTGAGTGATATGAGAAACATACTGAGGTATCTAGGAGGGGGTAATACTAGGCAGAGGTTCTGCGCCATTTTAATTTTGTGAGTAACTGCAGTGATTCATTTATAAGTTGTTCTGAAGAGAAATTATTAAATAGAAAGAGAGTAGATGATTGACAGATGTTAGGTTAGGTAGAAAGATATTCCCAAAATACATTTGTTAGTTTACTTTGGAAAAAAGAATGATATTCTCCATTGATCTTCAGCAAGGAAGAGCTAGATATTTGCTTGAGGTGCTCTACAGAAGGAGTAAGGATGTTTGTCCATTGACAGGACACAAAAGTCACCCAGGTGGTGGAGTGTGTTTATTGGGGGTGGAAGAAAAGGGCCAATGATTGAGTAAATTTATCCCAATGGTGGCTAATAGCCACTGAAAAGGAAGGAGTTTCCATGGCCTTCATGTTTATTTTTTAGTTACCACCCAGACAAGTAGGTTTGAGTGCACTCTGCAGACAGGATGGATCTCTGAGGCAACCCTCATGTTTTACAGAATGGGGGCCATCTATGTGGCTCTTGAGGGATATGCTGTGGTGCACACCAAATTTATTTCCAGGGGGTGGTGTAAAAATCCTGGATGTGGGGCAGCACCCCACCCTATAATAAACATACAAGTAGAAAAGAATATGTACACGTTTACAGAATCCAATGTATAACTATTTTAATGAACCATTCATGCAAAGGATGACAAAGGGTGGTTGTACCCTCGAAATGTTGCTCTGGTATCCAGCACTAATGGTCCATTTAAATTGTTATACGCCAGATTCTGCAAATGTGTGTGCACATTCTTTTCCACATACCTCTGTATTATATGGCAATCTACATGACCCCACCACAATCCCTGTAGATGTGTGTAACAATTGTGTAGCAGTTGGAGAATAAACACAGAGGAGTGGGGGAAAAGTTCAAGGGTAATACAAAAAGCCTGGAGCCCTGTTTCAATAGGCTTTTAAGAAATACAATTGCATAATATTTTAAAATGCTTTAACAAATCATTGGTTCGATCCCATTGTTAATCAAACCCTGACCTTCAGTAGCCAGGATGAAAACAACTGTTAATCGCTTTTGCCACACCTGTCACTGTTTTTTCATGACCCCTCCTTGTTTTAGGATCCTTAAAAATTTTAAACTCAGATTTAGGTGTTATTTACTAAGGTGCGAATTCGACAGCGGATTCCCATAACAAATCTGTGAGAATTTCCCCATTGTAAAGTCACAACAATTTTTTTAAGTTAATATTGCAACAATTTTCCCATAATAAAGTCACGACTGCGACAATATTCTCATTATAAAGACGCAACTGCGACAGTAGCAGCCTATTGCGACTGTCTTTATCTAGCAAATCTTTATCTGGTGAATTTGCATCTATACGCAACAATTCGAACTTTAGTGAATAACCCTCTTAATCTGGTGCATTAAACAGGCAAATACAGATTTCATTGCAATCTTAGAAATGTAGGGAGGATTGCAGAAATATTAAAACTACTTTAAGGACAAATACTGCGACACTAGAAAAAAAAACACATTTGGACTGGCATGGCAGTACTTGGCTATCTTTGAAGTGGAATTGCTTAACTGGATTGCTTTGTGTTTGTTTTTCCTCTTTGTTGGAGGTATCTATCTGTTATCTGTTAAATAAATAAATCCCTACTTTATGAAGTGTCCTCCAAAAGTTTAATATATGGCAGCAGTCATCGGAGAGAAAAACGCAGCAATAAAAACTCAACTTCAAAGATGACATTTTTACATAGGCATAACTGTCATGCCAATCTAAATGGCAATTCTTTATCCCTGGCATTTACTGCTTCTTTAAGTTTTTATGCACGATGCTGCTGTGTCTGGAAATGCAAGTTAGGTCACATTCGCATAGCCAGAAATTCGCATCTGACTTCATTAGGAGTTAATGGATGTGATTTCTCAGTGCCAACTGGTCAGATGCATTTTTTCATGCGATCAGTCTCTCTGACTGCAATCGCATGAAGGACATCAGTATGCATTAGCTCTTGCTCTCTAGACACACACAATAGTCCACAAATAAAAATTAGATAGACAGATTTTTCAGAAAATACGCAAGTGCGTTGTTTTTAATCTAATGACCTCATGAACTGCAGAAACTGCTCAGAAACAAATCATTCTCACTCATAACTAAAGCGAGCCACAAACTCACAAAGGCTCAGTAGTTGACAGCTCAACTTGCTATGAGATCTAAGAGACTTTGAAGTATCCCCAGGCCATACTGCAGCAGACTGCCTCTGTACCTGAAGTGCATTCATTCATAGCTCTGAAATCATTAACCCCTTAGCTGCTAAGGGTTGGACTAAACCTTTGTAAATAAAGGGTAACAGCATTTCTACAGCTTATACTTAAAAAAAAAAAAAAAAAGGTTTGTAGCCTGTGTTTACTGTGAATTTCTGTGTGTGTGTTTGCATGTTTATTAGTGTGACTGCTGCAGTTTAAGTATAAAACCACATCCTTGGTATTGTTAAGGCTAGACCTTAGTTCCCCTTCCTCTTATAAATAAAACAGTAAACCTGTTTGTTATTAGAGCACACTATGCGTTCAGGGGTGCCCTGAGATTGGTTTGGCTATAATAATGCTTGGAGCCTATTTGTGCTTGATTCTGTATGCCAGGCACAATTGGTTACAGTTTTGCCAGTCAATCCCTTCTAGGTATGAGTGTGATGGTATGCCTTGGGGACCTGCAGTAGCAGAGCTCATGTTAAGTCAGGTCAAGTCAGGATGTTTTTCTCTTTATGGCACTTGCAGTCATGACCTGTTATTTAATGGCTCTGCTGGTAAATCACTAATAAATGCATTGTTTTTGCTGGGTGGGACGGGGGTCGGGAAAAAAAACCTTAAAAAAACACCCCTGGGAAGATTATTCAGTACTGACTGCACTGGTATAAGATGTCAGGCACAAGGTCAAATTGCAGCATGGCAACAATAAAGTGATGCAGCAGAGTAGCTGTGAACAGTGGTGTGTCAGAGCAGCACAGTCCCGTACTACTGCTGCAACTCCAATACTACTTCCCCTGGCAACAGCCTTTAAAGTGAGAAAACAGTTCATGAAAAAAGATAAATATCAAGAAGTTGGAAACAAAAATAACTGGTGAAAATTTCTAATTGCGTGTATGCGTTATGTCTTTATATTTCCTTTTCAGATTGTTATACACTTGCATGAAATGAATCCCTGAAGAAAAAAAAAAAAAAACGTGTTTATCACACTCAGAATTTTCTAAATGTGTTAGTTGAACTTGAATCTCCGAACGTAATATTTTGTTGTATAAATAAAAGAATGTGACAAAATGCATCTGTGTGAGAAAATGACACCATTGAAAATCTCCTGCTAGGAAGGCCCCGTGTGCTTAAAAAAGGCAGGGTCATTGCCTGTGTCCTGTTCAGATGTTTAACAATGCGAGGGATGCATTCTCAGAGAAATCCTGCAACCTCGAAACTATAAATGTCTTGTGAGAACAGAATTTGCTTTTATGTTCACACGTCCGCTTCTGACCTCACCAAACAACAAGGAAAACAAATACTGAAAAAAAAAAAAAACCCTCCGAATTTGATCTATTAGTAGTCCCGGCAACATTTCATCACACTAAACAAATTACAACTGGCTTCTTCATTCCCACACTGAAATGTACAATTTTTTTTTTTCATGGCTCATATAGACATCTATTTTCATGTCCCTGTGAGACCATCTGCTATGAACTGTTTCCAGGACCTGTTTCCTGCTGTTTGAACCATTTCTGAAAGGGATGCACCACCTGGAAATCCCTCAGCACTTTCCAGGATGGTAATCCAACGCATTTGGCAGGGACCACATTTCTGATTATCTCTCGGCAGCCTACAGAGAATTTTCTGCTCAAGCAATCCAAAAATGAGCAGACTTGGACATGCATATTTACCGTGAAGTAAAAAAAAAAATGAAAGAGAGATAAGGTTAGAAAGTGAAATAGTTTACAATTTTCGTTGGGGAGTTAGTACAAAAATGTTAAGGTTAATGATAGTTAAATATTTTTAATACTAAGCCACAACAAATCTATTTACACTTTGCTATGGTTACTTACATTTTTTGGAGACTGTCCTTATCAGATCGATGCTTGGTTATTATAGATTGTGTAACACTATTTTCCCAAGGTACCATATTCCTTGTCTTTAGCCCTTACATCAAGACACAACCAAACCTCATGCTGAGGTACCTCCCTCTTGCTGAGTGTTCTAGTAATAGTGGTAACAGAGTAGAATTGGATGCCTAAAGGGACAGAAACAGCAGCTGGTGACAAGAAAACAACACACAAAATGGTCTTGTTTACAGATAGAATGGATTTGACTTCAGCATCTTGAGTAAGTAGAAACCAACATGAATCATAAAGTGTGTATGCCAAATACTGAAGTAAAATGGAGTGCAGCCTGCATTAGAAGCTCTTCACCTCCATCTGCAACTAGACAGTGCCAGCAAGGACACAGATGATACTGTGGTTGGCCAAACCGGCTGCATTTCTCATACCAATTACTTTCATCCAAGGGTCCATACCTGTCAAGCAGAGGGCTGCTCCAGCTGCACCTCCTCTTCTCCAAAATAATAACCACCTGAACCTGCTAGTAACCACAGTGACATGTTGGCTAGTCTTTCACACTGTGCCCCTTTCTCCATAGTAACTGGCACATACATTCAAATGTCCATAGTGGTACAGCAATTGGCCCTTTTCCCCCATTGTAATCACCTCAGATTTGCAAAAAGTCATAAATTTTTTTTCTCCACATCTCAATAGATTATTCATTTTGCAGAGCTATATGCAATAGGTAAGTGGGCAATATACAGTGTAATAGCCAACCAGGTTTCCGAGCCACAAAATTAAAACCACCTGCCTAACATTGTGTCTCCCTAGTGCTATAAAAACAGCTTGGTTCCATTGATGCTTGAATTCTGGTACCAAAGCATTAGAAGAAGATCTCCATGGATGCAAACTCCAAGAATCAGAATAGTCATCAATAAACATTAGATGCCCATAACCTTGCCACTGATCCATGGCTGTCCTTAACTGCACCACTCTATACCAAGAAAACCACATAACAGCTTTCACTTTATAGGTGCAATTACCAAGTCTTATAGCCATAACAATTTGGTCCTTGTCAAGGTCTTTCAAAGTCTCATATTTACATTTTTTTCATTTTTCCTGCTTCAAACACATTATCGTCAAGAAATGACTGTTCCCTTACTGCCTAAGGCTAGGTGCACACTAGCATTTTTATGTGTGACGTATATATGCTGCTCATAAAAACAAAAAAAAGCCACCCCGTGTAAGCCTATGGGACTTACCTTGTTCCCGCAACACTAGCATATGATGTGAGCACGCGCAAATGGAACACTTCACATCGCATTTTTTCCAGTGTATATATGCCGTACACAAAATGTGACCAGATAGGAGGAGCCACGAAAGCCGAGGTAGTGTTCACACTATGTCGGGTAAGTAAAATAGAAATGCACGTCTACAAAATACCCTGGAATGAAATATGCCAGCATATATTCTACATTTTCTAGATGCCAGAATATTTTCTATTCATTTCTAAATATGCAGCACATTTACGCAGTGTGTGAACCAGGCCTAATGTATCCTACCTCTTGGCAGGTTCCAATGTAATGAGATAACTGATGCTGTTCTCTTCATATATGGATTAAATGTTATGATTGTGTGGCATATGTGTAAACAAATGATGATATGCTTGGTAACTGATTAAATGAATTTCACTACTGAGGCTACTAAACCATATGCAATGTAACTGACTGACAGCTGTGCTACTTAGCATAATATATTATTATATACTTTAATCCTGTTGAACTACAAATTAGTTGAACTAAAGTTCCAAATAAAGTATAGTCAACTGTGCACTGGACTACTGACTGTTAGGCAACATGAACTGTTTGTACTCAGTTTGATCTACAGGAGTATATGTTCATTTAGTATATTTTGACCTGACCTATGTGCTATTAGTGTATTATTCAGCTTGGCTATCAATATGCAAAGAAAAGAGATCTGGTGAATTCAACCACCATAAATAGCACAGAAACACAACTAGTTTATCTAATCAACTTATAATCAAAGAGACCATTTGTTTTCAAGCATGGTAATATACCGGTAATAGCGATCCATTTGAAGACATAAGCAAAGACTTGTAAAAATCTTCCAGCAAATCTGTCTATTTGAACATCATTTAGGAAATTACATTTAATAATAAAGTCTCCAAATATGTACAGCATCAATTGCTTTCTGAGGACGAGGACAAGAAGATGCTTTCCATTTTAGAGAAAAAAGGCATTTCTTTCTGAAGTAGTCTCACTTTCTCATTAACCACTGTTGTTTTGTCTATGCAAATTTGCAATCAAGTATTCAAAACAGCTGAAGACAAATCATTTAGGTAACTGCTGCTAACAGCCTAAATCACAGGCAGACAATTTCAAGTATCTGTATGGCGAATTCTGCTATTGAGGAGGGGCACTGAAATTGTTCGGAAAAACACATTTAAATATGAATACATGCTGAACAGCGGGCACAGAAATGTAAGCCTGTTGTGCATAACTGAGCAGGATTGTTTTTCATAATGTTGTGTGATCTACTAGGCAGAAAAGGCAAACAATTAACTAAGAGGCTTTTCAGTTACATGTGTGGAGGGTGCATTAGTCATTTTAACTGCACAGTCAAATGGGAGGAATTCCAAGTTTTTATAAATGTTCCAAACAGGTATATTCAATATGCTGCTGCTGGATTCATTAGATTGAATATCAACATGTATTATATATTGACTCATTTTTACAAAATGCTGTTAATACTTAAAGTTCTAATATGAATATCGTGATTACTTTAAATAGATTTTTTTTTTTTTTTTTTGGCTCACATCTAAGGCAGAATGTACAAATGTAAAAAAACAGGGGCAATATTAAATAATGTACAATTAATGTACTGCTTTTGTATGAACTGTGCTGTTCACAATAGGTAAAGCGCCCTTAGATTTGCAAATCAATATAGCCACAATCTAGCCACAATCATTCTCCTGAGGAAGCCGAATCAAAATTTGGCGAAACGAGTAGAGATTTGTATTGCTACCTGTGAGGACGATTTATTTCAAGCGCCTGAAGAATTTTAC